>JAMKQA010024250.1:0-38246 GCA_024699735.1 Posidonia australis
AAAGACTAGGTGGCGACTCCTTTCCTTATCCTTTTGTCTTCCCTTTGGTGTTTCTGGATCTTGTCTCTTCCTCCGGATTCACCATTTTCGCCGTGACTGTATCAGATCTCCTCGTGTGCTTCCGCACACCGAAGTAGGTTGGAGAACCGCGCCTAGGGGTTCCACCGGCATGGTCACACTATCATACCCACCATGCTTGCAAGGATGGCTGGCTCAATGGTAGGGGACACATGAGCAGCTTGGAAGACTCTAACGAAGGTTGCCCTATGCTCGACTGAGGTTTGGATCAAGTCCCAAATAGAAATGTCAACTTTGACTTTCTTAAGCTAAGCGGTTATGTTTGCTGAAGGTTGGTCCTTTTTGGTGGAAACGGGTGGAGCTACTCGTGTTACAGGTGGTTATGGGGACTAAGCTTGCAATTAGACAAGAATTGGTACCGAAAAGCTAGGCACGGGTGCTGGTGGTCTAGATGGTTGGGCCTCTGACTGAATGGGAGGGCTAGGTTTGGGCACTAGAGGTTTATACACCCTACCTGATAGTATTACTTCTGCGCACATTTCTACGGCGTAGTTGTATGGAACACGATGAGTATCATGGGTGAGGGTGACTACAACCGATGGACTGGCTGCTAGCTGTACTGGTATGGCTATCACATGACCCTATGAAATACCTATTTCAAAAGCCTGCACTGGTGGGTAAATGTGTTAAGTTGTAGGTGCTCTTACCTCAGTTTGATATCACTTTTGTCACTTAGAAATCTATGAAGGGGCAGGCCGTGGCAGATCACTTAGCAGATTTACCCTTGCCAGAGTATCAACCCGTGCAAGCTCAATTCCCTGATGAGGATATACTGTTTGCCATGGAAGAGGATGAGTCAGTAGACCCTTAAGACAAAGAGCGGTGGCATATCTACTTTGATGGCATAGTTAACAGGAGAGGCATGGGCATTGGTGCAGTACTGGAAACCTCACAAGGCTAGATGATCCCACTTGCTCGAAAGTTAACCTTTGTGTGCACCAATAATGTGGCAGAGTACGAGGCATGTATTCTTGGCTTGTGGGCTGCATTAGAACATGGTGCGTGGAAACTGCATGTGCATGGCGATGCCATGTTGGTCATCTCATAGGTTAATGGTAATTGGAGAACAATGGACTTGAAACTGGTGCCATACCAAAACCATCTTCTAAGGCTAACGGCCAAGTTTGAGGAAATACGTTTTTCCTTCATGAACAGGGCTAGGAATGCTTACACAGATGTGGTAGCCACTCTCGCATCTTGGTTGTCATTATCAGAGGATGACATGGTGAAAGTGTTGGTAACCTGCACAAATCAACCGGCACACTGCATGAGCATAGAAGAAGTAGACTCCACAACAGAGCTCCTATGGTATCATGATATCAAAGTCTTCTTGGAAACCGGAGTCATCATCCCGATGCATCAGTGGCAGATAGAAAGACTATAATCCGACTGGCTTGAAAATATGTGCTTGAAGTAGGTCACTTGTAAAGGATGCTTTACAATCAGATACTTCTAAATTGTTTGGATAAAAAGGAGGCCGATACAATAATGCTGCATGTGCATGCTGGGACATGTGGACCTCACATGAATGGGGTGTTACTAGCCAAGAAAATAATGTTAGAAGGTTATTTCTGGTCAACCACGGAGACAGACAGCTGTCAGTTTGTGCGAAGATGTCATAATTGTCAAGTCCATGGCAACTTCATTCATGCACCCCTGCAGCAGCTCCACAACATGTTGTCACCCTGGCCTTTTTCAACATGGGGAATAGACGTTACCGGAGCTATCCACCCAACAGCTTCTAATGGACATTAGTACATCCTGGTAGCTATTGATTACTTTACTAAATGGGTAGAGGTAGCTTCTTACAAGACAGTGACCGTCTCTGTGACTGAAAAGTTCATCAGGAACAATATCATTACCCGGTATGGGGTCTCACATTCAATCATCTCTAATAATGGGACAATTTTCATAGCCAAAAGAGTCGAGGATTTCCTGTAAGAATTCCATATCAGACATCACAGGTCCTCCCTGTACCGTCCTCAGATGAACGGGGTTGTGGAATCCGCCAATAAGAATCTAACCAATATTCTTAAAAAGATGGTGGAAGCACATAAGGACTGGCATGACAGGCACTCATACGCTTTGTGGGCTTACAGAGCGTCAGTCCAAACTTCAGTTGGAGTAACTCCATCTTCTCTAGTGTATGGTATGGAAGCAGTCCTTCCTATAGAAGTGGAGATACCATCGCTCAGAGTCCTGAAAGAAGTAGAGTTGGAAGAGGCAGAGTGGATTGAGGATCGCTTCATTCAACTAAATTTGATATATGAGCATCGATTGCAAGCTATGTATCATGCGCAATGCTATCAGAAGCGCATGGCCAAAGCCTATCAGAAGAAGGTCCGACCTAGAAGTTTCTTGCCATGGGACCTGGTCTTGCGAGTTATACATCTCCCTGAAGGTCGTGGCAAGTTCAGACTCAACTGGTGTGGACCATTCATAGTTAAACAAGTCTTCTATGGAGGAGCAGTAATCCAAGAAGACATGGACCGCGTGAAACAGTCAGAGCCAGTTAATTCATGTTACTTGAAGAAGTACTATCAGTGATCATAAATCGTGTGTCCTCACTGTACGACACTGTCATCTTTCTCCATGCATGCACAAATTCATTTTATCAATGTTTTTCTGCATCCATGTAGCCTTGCATCTTAGCACATACTAACTTTCATTCAGCATTCGCATACATAGGCAGATGATTGTCATCATCATCACATGCATGGATCTTAGCTTGGTGATGATAAATGGAATAAGCTTGCCAATGTTGGGAATGTGTAGCACCTCCTCAGGTAGATACTATTCAGGTAACCTAAGGAGTGAGGGAGCCACTTTTTATCGTGAATTGGGGGAAGTATCCAAGCTGCTTGGGGAACACACACCTCCCAAAGGGAGATAAAATGTTAAGGGTGAGAAATAAAAAAAAAAATCTATGAATGCGCATAAAAGAATTAGAAAACAGAAGTCGCAAATAGAAGTCAGCCCTAAAGAGAGAGGCATGACGGGTAGCACTGTCCCTACAATTTATCTTGGAGAGGAGTCAAAGTGAATACCTGGAAAGCATGTTCTAAAAAGGGCCTAGCCAACCCTTTAAATAGCAGCAGCTTCCCACCACAGACCAGGTACCTATTACCTCCAAGCCAGGGATAGGGTGAACCCACATGCCTATAAGGGAGAAAGAACAAAGAAAATAAAATAAAAAACAGGGATATGGTCCAGTGGGGTTTGGAATGGAGCCTAGGACACAATATTGCATTTTCAGAGAGCCATTAAAAAGCTAGGGGCTTGGATAGAGTCTCGTGAGGATTGGAGCTACCATTCCCTTGTATACAAGGCATTAAGCATTCCAATGCTGAGGGCACTAATAAGATCCCACAAATCATTCAGCATGCATGCATTCTTCTTATAAACATCATCTTAAAGCGTCGTAGAGTCTAATCTGGTTCTTTTAGCTGGGGCATGATGACAACTTTCAGCTTAGGAGGATCAAGAGGACTTCGCCTAAACTAGGGGCATGCAAGCTACTCTTATTGGTTAGGGCCATTTATGTCAAACCAGGGGCATGCCAGCTGTCCTATGGTTAGACACACTGAGCCAGTACTAGACTAGGGGCATGCAAACTACTCTTATTGGTTAGGGTCATCCATGTCAAACCAAGGGCATGTCAGCTGTCCTATGGTTGGACACATTGAGCCAATACTCGACCAGGGACATGTCAGCTGTTCTATAGGTTGAGGATCCCCGTAATCTACTCGAGGGGCTTTCTAGCTACCTCATTTGGCTTCTTAAGCACCTTATGAGGGGTCAATCATAAAAAAAACCTGATTATCAGGGTTTGATGGTTGTCTCTCATTTTCTTTTGACACTTGGTCGGGACCGTTTGGTCACAAGGATCTCATGCCATGGCTACGCACAAGATTTGGTCCATTCAATAGCTTGCTGTTTGGTTGATTCTTGTTTGTAACAATCCTACTTTGGGCTAATCTTTCTGATTTTCAATAACACTTGTGCTGCACTCTTTCTGTTTGCATTGGAGGAGGTCCATAGAGTGTGATGTCTGCAAAAGTTCCTAGGACCTACCGAGTTTATGCGGCGCGACGGATATTCCTCAGTCTTGAGTGAATTAACTGGCCTGTCAACCAGTGATTGTGGTCGTTAACTTATCTATTCAGATGGACATTCTCCCATGCTAGAGATGGCTTACTTTGACAAGGTGGCCGGAATGCTCACCTCCTTGGGTGATGAGCTATGGTTGAAAGGCTTTGTTGTCCACTTTTTAGGAGAGTTGGTTTTCAACCATGGTCGGACGATCGTGAATATTGAGGTCGCCGAGATTGCCTTGGCGGAGGTCACCCATCGGATAGACTTGACCCTAGTTATCTTAGCAGAAAATTACTAGGCTTTAGATCAGTCACTGCGATGCTGTCGACACTTTTATGGTTGCGGAGCTTTTGTACAGGTGTGGTTGGCCGCTCATTTGGGTGTAGAAGTCTTACGCCTGCAATGGTCGGCCTTCGAATCCTATTGTCAAAGCAGTCATGCTCACACGCTCACCTCGGTTCGCAAGGAGTATGAGCGGTTGGAAAGTTTGACAGAAGACAAAGTCATCTGGCGCATCATTCCATCGGTCACTCATAACTTTGAGGCTTTCTTCATTACAGCTGATATGCAACTTATCGTCTTGCCAGGGCTAACTGATGGAGTTGAGTATCACCCAGTCCGTGTGATGTGGTAGTTTGGCTATCAGCAAGATTCTCTTGTTCAGGGGCTAATGCCAGTCTAGTTCCAGGAGTACCCTCCGAGCTCCTATGCTATGACAAAGGAGCTATCTCGCCTTCTTAGTGGCTCCATACAATCGAAGGATCTCGCAATCATAAAAGGGAAGGGTTGCACAACAGATTATGAAGCTGAAGTTAAGGAAACTTGGCCGATATGTAGCGTTGCTCTGAGTCATACACTTGTTCAGGCTCGAAGAGATCTAGGGATGACGTAGACTCTTGATGTTCACGTTATGCTACTAGTTCATTGCAAGTTGAAATGCATGTAATCACTTCTTTGACTACTATAATGAAATTCATCAGATCACTTCTGGCCAGCTTGTTTGGTTGCTTATGGTTGATGCAGAGTAGAAATCGCCATTGCGACAACATGTGCTTAACTGGTTCAGATTGCTGCTTTCTTCTGCTTGTCGACCCAAATAATAGTCGGGAGTCTCGTTTTATTGCCTAGGCCTGGACGAATGAGGTCTTCACAAAATTCTATACCAGGTAGGGTGAAATCCAGCCTGCTCTGTTGGACTTGCCCTAGTCAAGCAAGTCTTGTTTCCATCTAGACCTCAGACGAGGTTTAGGTGTTCTTGTCCCGGATTCGCTCCAAAAGGACGAATCTCGGCAACATCTGCTCTACTTGACTTGTTCTAGTTGAACAAGTCTTGCTTTCATCCTCTTCTTGGCCTCGTGCGAAGTCTAGAGCATATCCCGCATGGTAAACTCTTCTCCCTTCGGTTGACAGGTCTAATATCCTGTCAAGCCCTTATGGAGTGGGCTGGAATCCCAAACTATCCGATTGCCATTCGTCAACTTGCCATCTCCAAGTTGGTATGTCTGAAACTTGCCATCTTTCAGTCGGTAAGATCGAAACATGCTATATCCTCTCTCAATCGGTAAGTCCGAAATTTGCCATATCCTCTCTCGATCGGTAAGTCTGAAACTCGCCACATTCTCTCTCGGTTGGTAAGTCCAAAACTTGCCATATTCCCTCCGGTCGGTAAGTCCAAAACAAGCGATATTCCCTTCTCGGTCGTTAAGTCCAAAACTTGCCTTATTCTCTTCTTGGTCGGTAAGTACTAAACTTGCCATATTCCCACCGGTCGGTAAGTCTGAAACTTGCCATATTCCCTTCCTGATCGGTAAGTCCTAAACTTGCCATAGTACCTTCGGTCGGTATGTCCAAAACTTGCCAAATTCCCTTCTTAGTCGGTAAGTCCGAAACTTACCATATTCTTTTCTTGGTTGGTAAGTCCTAAACTTGCCATATTCCTGTCTTCGTCGGTAAGTCCTAAACTTGCCATATTCCCTTCTTGATGGTAAGTCTTAAACTTGCCATATTCCCTTCCCAGTCGGAAAGTCCAAAACTTGCCATATTCCCTACTTGGTCGGTAAGTCCTAAACTTGCCATTTTCCTTCCGGTCGGTAAGTCCAAAACTTGCCATATTCCTTTCTTGGTTGGTAAGTTTGAAACTTACCATATTCTCTTCATGGTCAGTAAGTACGAAACTTGCCAAATTCCCTTCTTGGTCGATAAGTCCTAAACTTGCCATATTCCCATTTTAGTTGGTAAGTCCTAAACTTGCCATATTCCCTCCAGTCGGTAAGTCCGAAACTTGTCACATTGCCTTCTTGGTCAGTAAGTCCTAAACTTGCCATTTTCACTTTTTGGTCGGTAAGTCTGAAACTTGCCGTAATCCCTTCGGTCGGTAAGTCTGAAATTGCCATATTCCCTCCAGTCGGTAAGTTCGAAACTTGCCATATTTCCTTTGGTCGGTAAGTCCTAAACTTGCCATATTCCCTTCTCGGTCAGTAAGTCCTAAACTTACCATATCCCTGCTCAATCGGTAAGTTCGAAACTTTCCATCTCTCGGTCGGTAAGTCCAAAACTTGCCATATTCCCTTCGATCGGTAAGTCCATAACTTGCCATATCTGCTCTCGGTCGTTAAGTCTGAAACACGCCACATCCTCTCTTGGTTGGTAAGTCCGAAACTTGCCATATTCCCTCCAGTCGGTAAGTCTGAAACTTGCCATAGTCCCTTCAGTCAGTAAATCCGAAACTTGCCATATCCCCTCTGTTCGGTAAGTCCAAAACATGCCATATTCCCTTCTTGGTCGGTAAGTCTGAAACTTGCCATATTCTCTTCTTGGTCGGTAAGTCTTAAACTTGCCATATTCCCTTCTTGGTTGGTAAGTCCTAAACTTTCCATATTACTTCTGGTCGGTAAGTCCAAAACCTGCCATATACCCTTCTTGGTCGGTAAGTCCTAAACTTGCAATATTCCCTCCGATCGGTAAGTCCGAAACTTGCCATATTCCCTTCTTGGTCGGTAAGTTCTAAACTTGTCATATTCCCACCGGTCGGTAAGTTCGAAACTTGCTATATTCCCTTCTAGCTCAGTAAGTCTGGAACTTGCCATATTCCCCTTTTTTGTCGGTAAGTCTTAAACTTGTCATATTCCCTTCTTGGTCGGTAAGTCCTAAACTTGTCATATTCCCATTGGTCGGTAAGTCCGAAACTTGCCATATTCCCTTCTTGGTTGCTAAGTCCTAAACTTGTAATATTCCCTCTAGTCAGTAATTCCGAAACTTGCCATATTCTCTTCTTGGTCGGTAAGTCCTAAATTTGGCATATTCCATCCGATAGGTAAGTCCAATACTTGCCATATTCCCTTCTTGGTCGGTAAGTCCTAAACTTGCAATAATCCCTTCTTGGTCGGTAAGTCTTAAACTTGCCATATTCCCTTCTTGGTCGGTAAGTCTGACACTTGCCATATTCCCTTCTTGGTTGGTAAGTCCGAAACTTGCCATAGCCCCTTCTTGGTCGGTAAGTCCTAAACTTGCCATATTCCCTTTCTTGGTCGGTAAGTCCTAAACTTGCCATATTCCTTCCGATCGGTAAGTCCGAAACTTGCCACATTCCCTTCTTGGTCGGTAAGTCCAAAACTTGCCATATTCCTTCTGGTCGGTAAGTCCGAAACTTGCCATATTCCCTTCTAGGTCGGTAAGTTCTAAGCTTGCCATATTCCCTCCAGTCGGTAAGTCCAAAACGTGCCATATTTCCTTCATGGTCGGTAAGTCCGAAACTTGCCATATTCCGTTCTTTGTCGGTAAGTCCTAAACTTGCCATATTCCCTTCTTAGTCGATAAGTCCTAAACTTGCCATATTCCCTTCGGTTGGTAAGTCGGAAACTTGCCATATTCCCTTCTTGTCGGTAAGTTCTAAACTTGCCATATTCCCTTCGTTTGGTAAGTCCGAAACTTGCCATATTCTCTTCTTGGTCGGTAAATCCTAAATTAGCCATATTCCCTCTGGTCGGTATGTCTGATACTTGCCATATTCCCTTCTAGGTCGGTAAGTCCAAAACTTGTCATATTCCCTTCTTGGTTGGTAAGTCCTAAACTTGCAATAATCCCTTCTTGGTGGTAAGTCTTAAACTTTCCTTATTCCCTTCTTGGTCGGTATGTCCGACACTTGCCATATTCCCTTCTTGGTCGGTAAGTCCGAAACTTGCCATATTCTCTTCTTGGTCGGTAAGTCCTAAAATTGCCATATTCCCTTCTTGGTCGGTAAGTTCGAAACTTGCCATATTCCCTTCTCAATCGGTAGGTCCGAAGCTTATCATGCCCCATTCGATTCTTGTTCAGAGAGTTTGGAATCAATGGTGCCCCCCATTGGTCGTGTTTCAGATGGATTAGACTAACCCTTTTCTCTCAGGCTGGTAGTCTGAACTACCCAGTCGACTACCATTACAATGTCTGGAGTGGGATGATAACCCAGAGTATTCGGTCCACAAGACCGTTAACTCCGTGCCATTTGATTCTTAATAAGTGCTCGGGTAGTAGTGGTCTTCTCCTCCTGTTCTCTTTTCCTTGTAAGAGGAGGCAACGTGTTTTTGTCAACCCTAAGTGTCGGTCTCTGTTCCATTCGTCCATCGACCTTGCTCAGGGAGGGGCATCTGTAGACACCACATATGTTTGCAATTAGACCCTAAACCTAAACCCTAGTCCTAAACCCTAGACCTTGCCAAAACCGTAGTCCGAAACCCTAGGCTTGGCAAGCCCTAGTCTAAATCCTTAGACCTAACCCTAAATCCAAAGCCCTAGGCTAGCCTAAACCCTAGTTTAAAACCATAGGCTTAGCAAACCCTAGACTAAAACCCTAAACCTAACCTTAAACCCTAATTCAAAACCCTAACCACTTCCCACTCCACAATAACAACCTCTAACTAACCATAACAACCATAACAAATTATCTAGCCATTGCAAGCCTATAATAACCCCCCAATTTGCAAGAGGGAAAAGGGGGGAAAAGGGAGAGAAAAAAAAACTTGGAAATTTTGAGAGGAGAGCAAACAAAGAGTTTTCTTCCAACCAGAGCCACCAAAAGAGTCTCAGATCAGAGAGGAAGCTCAGAGAGAAGAAAAATCAAGGTTCAGGCCAGTTCCAGCGAGCTCCGGCGGTCTTCAACGACTTCCTCCACTGCTAGCTCAGGTAAGCCTCGACCCCTGTCCAATTCCTTTCAATTTTAGTCCCTTAGGTCCTTCTCTACCTTCCCCAATCAATTCTAGTAGGGCTAGGTAGCTGCCTTGGCCGGAATTAGTGGATTTTTGGGTTGTTGGACCCGATTTTCCAGCAAGGGAGGTGGGGGCACGAATCCAGTGAGTGTATTGTGATTTGGCTAGATCTTCTCTTGCTTCTCCACCCCTTTAGATGGCACGGAGCCCCCTTGGAAGCCTCTGGAAAAGCTCGTCGGTTGCAGTCCTTCCCGTCACCGAAGAAGAAGGTATACAATGAGGATCAACCGGGCGTTTCACTTACCATGGCTCTATCTTGAGGATTGGAATTTCTTCCCCTCCTTTCCCTTAGGCCTCCGAAAGCTTCATCACCACAATTCAAGCCTCAAATGACCTCCACAGTTGAGCTCGTCGGAGAGGATCGGGTCAATGGTGAGCAAGATCATGAAGGGAGGAGCAGCGCCTTTTCTTGCCTCTGAGTGGTAGAATTTCTTCCTCTCCGAGACCCCAAGCCTCCAAAAGCCCAGAATCGTTACTTTGCCACCTCTAATGGCCCTTTCTTCCCTAGGGTTGTTGCATAAGTCGTGACGCCGGCGAGGGAGGTGGGAGGAGACCTCCGACAGTTGGCTTCTGGATCGGAGCCATTAGATCTTCCCCTCTTTCTTCCCTCTTGCTCACTGTGTGCTTGGATGCCAGATCAGGCATCGGAGGGGCCTAGGATCGTGTCCTAGTCACCAGTGAGGTGTGGTCGCTAGCTTCTGTCGAACTGTCTTTTTAAAAACTTCTTTTTCTTTTCTTTTCTTGCAACTAGGTCCTTTTATTTTGCTTTTAGGTCCCTACACTAGTTTTTTAATCATTTTAATATGTTTTGTTTTGTAAAATTGCAGTGTGACCCTTGTACTTTTTTTGTTAATGTTCTCCAGGCTTTAATATTTGACATAAAACCCTCTGATTTACTTTTTATTCATTTTAAGTCCATAATTTGCACAAAAAATCTTGGATTTCATTTAAATTATTTCGAATGAATAATTTTCTAGCACAATTGCAAATATAACCTTGCAGATTCAAAATTTTTAACCAAATGTTCTTAGAATTGCATTTAAAACCCTAAACTTCACTGAGTTCACACTGAATGCATGTTTTTAGGGCAAATTTGTAGATCAGTCCCTGGAAATTCATGTTTTCAAACATAAGTCCATTATCTTGCACATTTAACCCTGAATTTCTTCAGAATTGCATTAAACACATGTTTTACTGATAAAATTGTAGATTAGACCCTAGGAATCCTGATTTTGACAAAAAATGCACAATTTTGCACATTTAACCCCTAACTTCTTCAAAATTACATATAATATGTTTTTATAAGCATTTTAGCTGATTTAGCCCCAAAATCTAAGCCTTTATTCAGGATATGTGATTTTTGCATAGAGGCCCCTGGAATTTACATATTTCACACATGGTTTATTTTTGCACATTTTGCTACCCTTTTCATGCATGTATCCTCATGCCTTCTATGACCATGCTGGTGGAACCCTACACGACTCTCCTTACAGATGCGTGGAAGCACACGAGGAGTCCCGATACAGTCACGACAAAGATGGTGAATCCAGATAAGAAGACTAGACTTGGAAACACCTTGGAAAGATAGGAAAAGTAAGGAAAGGAGTCACCACCTAGTCTTTTAATGGAAAGACGAGGAAAATCAAACACAAAAGAAACCTAAGAAGAAAACAAGATGAATTTAACGTGTATGCTCTGTACCTAATGGATGTAATGCACAAATCAATGCGGGCTAGAGAAAGGGTAAGGATTCTTGTTACGCATGGGGAAGGAGTTAGGCACCCTCATGCGCTCAAGGAACTCGGTCTTTCTAGGTTTTCTACTTGCTAAATGGTCTATTGGGTGTGTACTTGCCTATTCTGGATGCATATGCTGAAGATGACTAGAAAACATGCCAAATCAAAGAGAAGAAATGAATAAAAGGGAAAAAGTTAATCCAAGGGACAAATGTAGGCATTGAGAATACTACTTTACTGTACGCCCACGGGCGATGAGGAAAATCGTAAAAATCAAGAAACTCTCGGAAAGCATTACGAAAATCAGTGGAAACTCGAAGAAATATGAGAAAATCAAATTAGGAAAAATAGTCCTCTTTCGGGACAATGTCGGCATTGTTAAGCCTGTTAATGTACGCCATCGGGCGATGAAAAGCCAAATCAAGTCAAAATCGCACAAGTCGGAAGAAATCCAGGAAACAATGGGAAAACCAAGCTTTAAATGAGTGCACGATGCATGGAAGAAACTACAAGAAAATACGCATGAAAAAGTGCAACAAAATGTGCAAAATGCATGTGAGAGCGTAAAAATGTGAATTCCAAGGGCTTTTGTGCAAAAAACCCAAATTCTTAATGAAAACTGAAATTTTGAAGCTAAATCACCAAAAATACATAGAGAAACACATTTCATGTAATTATGAAGAAATCTAGGGTCAAATGTGTAAAACTGTGCATTCTTGGTCAAATTGAAGATTCCTAGGGGTCAAAATGCAATCTTGCCATTAAAACATGCATTTAATGCAATTCTATTGAAATTCAAGGTAAAATATGCAAGAAAAGGAGTACATGTTTGAAATCAAAAAGTTTCAGGGGCAGACATGTAAATTTACCCTAGAAAACATGCATTCAGGGTATTTTATTGAAGCTCAGGGGTTTAAATGCAATTTAATCAGAAAAATATGTATTCAGAATTATTTTCATGAAACTTAGGGTTTTAAATGCACTTTTTGAGCATGTTTGAGTGAATGTTTGAATATCCAGGGCTTAATTTGCAATTTTAACAAAGAAATATGCATTCAGAACTATTTCAACAAAGTTCAGGGTTTTTTATGCAAAAAGCTGGACTTAAAATGTAAGAAAAGTATCTCTGGAGGGTTTTTGTTAAACTTTTAAGCCTGGAAAACATTATTAAGAAAGCTCAGGGGGCACATTGTAATATTTTCAAATCAAACTTTATTCAAACGACTTAAAAAAAAATGCAAGGACCTAATTGTAAGAAAAAAGGACCTACTTGTAAGAAAAGAAGGACCTATCTGTAAGAGAACAAAAAGTTCTGAAGTTGTTTAAAATAAAACTTATTTTTTATTTTAAAATAGAAAAAGGGATCGACGACCGTCGACGACGGAACTCCGCCGTTGACGACTACCGGAGGGACTCTCACAGGCTATCCCACGGTCTGATCTAAGATCATACCTCATGGGAAGCAAAACGAGGAGGAAAAAGAAAAAGATCCAATACTCTGGATCAATGGTCGAATTGCTGGAGTGGGCCTCCCACCTCCCTCGTCGTCGGGGCACTCCGGTGACGGCGTCGGAGAAGAAGGAGGCTACTGGAGGGCTGCGGCGTGTGATCTAGGGTTCTAGGAGGCTTAGGAATGATGTGTGGAGCATTCCCCTTCCATCAGGGAACAAAATGGAGGAAGATCGCGTGATGATGGGTTTTGCCTACCGTCGCCGTTGTCTTCTCTGGTGAGCATGGTTGTGGGAGTGATTCAGGGTTCTGAAGGCTCCGGTGTGTTGGGGGCATGCCGTGGAATGTTTTCGGTGGCTTGGAGAGGTACGACAGAGTTGGAGGCACGCATCCAGTCACTGTGAACAGTCTTCTTCCCCGGCAACGGCGAGACGTCGCGATTCCGACGAGCTTCTGGTGGAGACTCAGGGAGGCAGCAAAACGGCATGCAAAGGGCTGGATAAGCAAAAGAAAGCACCAGGAAGGAGGATCCAAGCCTCTAGGGGTCGAATCAACTAGTGGATTCACGCCCCCACCTAAGCCACTGGAGAATTGCTTTCGATGATGCCTGAGAGCTTGTTTCCAGCTTAGGAACGCCTCTGGCTTGATTGAAATCAATCAGGGAAGGTAAAGGGAGTCCTAAGAGATCATTTTGGAAGGAAATGGAGGTGCGTGGAGGGCGTACCTAGTCTGGCAGTGGAGTTGATCGTCGGAGCTCGTCGGAGGCCACTAGAGATGACTGGAAACTTTGACTTCTCTCCTCCACGAGCTTCCTCTCTCTTCTTGGAACTCTCTGGTTGCTCTGGTTGGGAGGAAAAGGCTTGAGGATCTTTTCTCTCCAATTTTTCCCAAAATCCCCTTTTCACTTGCAAATGGGGCTATTTATAGGCTTCCAAATGGCTTGGTTGGTTGTTATGGTTAAAGTGGAAGGTGGTTATGGTGGTTAAGAAGAGGTGGGAAGTGGTTAAGGTGGTTGGAGTGAAATGAGAAGTGCTTAAGGTGGTTAAGAAGAGGTGGGAAGTGGTTAAGGTGGTTAAAAAGAGGTGGGAAGTGGTTAAGGTGGTTGGAGTGAACTGGGAAGTGGTTAAGGTTGTTGAAGTTTGACTTATGGCTTAGGGTTTGACTTATGATTTAGGGTTTGACTTAGGTTTTAGGGTTTTATGGTTTTGTCTAGTTTTTTGGGGTTTTATGGTTTTGTTTTGTATTTTAGGGTTTTTTCTAGGGTTTTTTAGAATCCTATTAGGGTTTGATCCATTTGCAAGTATATTGGGATGTCTACACCTTCCTTCTTGCATCATGCATGCATTTCCAACTTGGTTTTCATATTGTTTCCCGAATTTCTTCCGAGTTTCACAATTTTGATTTGATTTGGATTTTCATCGCCCGAGGGCATACATTAACAGGCTTGGCAATGCGACATTGACCTGAATGAGGATTATTTTCTCCCATTTGATTTTCTCGGATTTCTTAAGTTTCCACTGTTTTGCGAGATGCTTTCAGAATATTTCGGATTTTCACGATTTTCTTCATCGCCCAAGGGCGTATAGTAAAGTGGCATTTACAATGCCTACATTGTCCCATGAATTATTTTCCTTATTCATTTCTTTGATTTGGCATATTTTCCCAGTCATCTTAGGCACATGCATTTAGAGTAGACAAGCTTACACACAACATACCATTAGCAAGTAAGAAACCTAGAAAGACCAATTTCTTCGGGCGCATGGGGGTGCCTAACACCTTCCCCGTGCATAACAAGAATCCTTACTCGTTCTCTGGCCCACTTTGATTTGTGCACTACAATCATTAGGCATGGAGCATACATGTGTTTTCTTCGCATTGATTTCCTTAGGTTTTTTCTTTGTGTTCGGTTTTCCTCGTCTTTCCATTAAAAGACTAGGTCGCGACTCCTCTTCCTTATCCTTTTCTTATCTTTCCTTGGTGTTTCTGAGTGTAGTCTCCTTCTTCGGATTCACCATCTTCGTCGTGACCACATCGGGACTCCTCGTGTGTTTCCACACACCTTGGAGAGCCATGCAGGGTTCCATCGGCATGGTCACAATAAGTTGACCAACTCATGAGTTGGATAGTTAGGGTTATTAGCTTGTTGCAGAAGGGGCATGGCAAGTCATCAGGCCTGCCAGTCAGGACGCTACGCAATTAACGGGTGTCATCTGAGTAGTTAGGGTTTCCATCCTAAGAAGAAGAAGGGCATGGCCAGTCACTAAACCTACCAAATGAACGAGCAAAGACCTCGTCAACCTAAAGCAATGCATGGGAAGCATGTATGAGCGATGGAGAACACATCTAGAGATCAAATGCAAACCTAGGATGCGTGGATGCTTCTTCTTATCTCCCTCACTTGCTGTTGGGTTTTGCTAGTGCCTACAGTTGTGAACTTAGGCTGCAAGCTCCAAGGGGCCATTCCAACATCATCAGATGGTGGAGGAAGTGAGTGGAAGGATGGAGGAAGCAATGTAGATAAGGACGAAAACAATGTAGCCCCTCCTTATCCTCATTGAGCCTCATCGAAAATCTCGAGCTCAGCTTGTCGTGGAAGAGGCTGTGAGTGCCAGAGAACTCCTTGGAACATCTCGATGGAGAGAGAGGTAAGGAGTGGCATGCCTAGATGGGTCACCTTATGCTCATAGGCCAATGGCTTAACACAGGCAAGGAACCCAACAATGACGACCGAAGAATGCAATGCAAGGATGATGGAAAAACTTAGACAATGGATGAAAAGCATGCAATGAAACATCAATGAAACAATAAAGCAAGAAGGAATACACAAGAATGCATGACAGAGAGGAATCTCACCTATGAACGGATGTGGGTTGTCCTTTCAGCATGCGACTCACAACGACTCTGTTCCAAGATGGTGGTGCTTGATGACGATGGAGGGAGAGAGGTGGACTGCAATGGTGCTGTAGATGATTGACTATATCGGGTGAAATGCAATAGGTGCTTGGGCAGTTCAATGGCTATGGGGTTGTGTGAGGGCTATGGGGTGGCCGGAGTGATGGTGGCTATAGTGCTTGCCTATGGGAGGAGATTGTAAGGCAGTAGGACTGTCTCCTCATCAGCTAGGAAGTGGCAGGTTGCATAGCCTTTTCAATGACGATGTAGGAGAGGTTTTATAGGTGGTTTGCATGCATGAAACTCATCGATTTAAAATAGAATTATGAATAAAGGGTTGAGATTGGATTAATGGGATTGGATTGGGCTTAGGTTTGGAATAAGCGGTATGATGGTCCACTGATGTCAAGGGACATGGCTAGATCTACACAAGCCAATAGGTAGAGAAGAATTGGTAGTCCAAATATTAGGAGACCAATCAAACCCTCTACAATTTTGCAACTTACTTAGGGTGCCATGTGTAACCATGTCGGCAATAGCCTTGGGCATGGCATGAAAGGCCGAATGCACAAGGGTGAACAAAGTCACGACAAAAAGTGATAAAAACAATGATAAAAATGCAGGAGTCGCCACTTAGTCTACTTAAAATTGGGAGATGAGAAAACCATTTTAAAACACTAAAACTATGCAATAAACTAATGGAAAAGGTCAACATGAACCAGAAAATTGAGCAAGGATCCCTGTTACGCATGGAGAAGGTATTAGGCACCCCTGTGGGCCTAAGAAATCGGTCTTTCATAGATTTCTCGTTTACTTATATGGAAATGTTGGCTTTTCAGCATGTTTCTGCATGCCCGAGGGCGATATGCAATGCAATGCTACAAGCGAGTTGTGCCTGACGCTAAATATGGATAAAAGGACCGTGGGATTTGTCTGAATGCTCTGAAAGATCACTCAAATCATGGATCGAAGTATCGGCACAAAGATATTGCATCGATATAACCATAGATCCATTAACACCGTGTGATTGTCATCCTCGGTTTACTACATGCAAAACCTGGGACATATTGCATGGATGAGCATGAAACTGTGCAAACGCTATCCTGGTATATCTAGGAGAAAACAAAAAAAAACCAATGACAGAATCAAGTAAGAAACATGCTAAATAATATGCCAAAGTGCCTCTGCTGGTGCACTGGAATTGTCAGGTGTGCTAGAATGGTGCTCTAGTCTGCACCCCCGTGCGCTAAAATGGTGCTCCAGTCTGGTGCGCCATCTATGTGCTCCACTAAAGTGTGCTAACAATGTGTGCCATTGAAGTGAGACTCAGAAATTGCAGAACAGATAGTAAGCTAGACTGATATGCTATGTAATATAAAATCTTGCAAACATGCCTAAGACTGTCTGAAAATGCATCCTAGACATCTAAAAACCTGATCACATAAAGGTTCATCCTTCTTTCATAAAACCATAAAAGAAAGAGTGAACTCAAGACACCATGACGCAAGTCTTGTGCTCAAGGGCAATAAGCCTCACACAAGACCATAAAACTCCTATTTGGATAAAGGCCAATGTGTCCCAGCTATGCTACTTGGGTCTGGGTCATAGACTAGTGCAAAAGAATTCTCTAAACAAGAGTCCAGGAAGGCAACTAGTTCATGATGAAACTGTGCAAACAATAGAGAATTCTTACTGTTGCACCAGACTGTGCCAACTTCAAACAGTGTTATTACAATAGATGCAAAACTCATGCAAACAATAGATGCAAAACAATAGATGCAAAACTCATGCAAACAGTGTTATTACATGATGAAACTGTGCAAACATGATCATGTTATATCTGAGATCAAAAACTAGAAAGATCAGAGTCCATAACAAGAAGCAAAGCATGCAATCCATGATGCAAAATCTTACTGTTTGCATCTTGTGATCAGATCGGTGTGCCAGGATGGTGCGCTAGTGATGTGCTCTAGCCTGGTGCACCAGTTTGGTGTACTCCAGATACTCTACTTTAGACAGCAAATTGAATCCAGAGCCTGGGGAAAATTCATATGATTGATTATGCTAATGACCATTCAGAGGACTAACTTAGATGCCTGGGAACGTGATTGCACTAATCAACCTAGATCAAAACACTCCTCTCTCTCCCCTCCTATCTATGCATATTCATGGGTTCCTTAGGACTGCAACTACTTATGGAGGTTTTATGATTCTTGGGGGTATCTTGATTGATTGAGGGAGCATGGGGATCTGATATGGTTTGCAAGGGGTGCATTACAGCCCATATTCCATGGCCAACAGTGTCATAGGGACCATGATACATTGCCCAAAAGTTCACACAGTGCAATCAATCATCATGATAAGCAGACAGTGAATATAATTTCATAAAAGAGCATCATGAACACCAAACTAAACAAGAAGTGCAAGTAAACATCAAGATAAAACATCATATCAGCCAAGCTTGTAGTGTGAGCTTCATTCAGAATGTCATGCAAAGTCCATGTGAAAGTGGGAAAAGGAACATACCTATAGTGGCTTCTCCTTGGATGGCTCAAGGTGTCTCCTCCTTGCTGCTTTGGACACGGCCGAGGGTGCTTAGGGATGCAAAAGATGCTTTGAAAGTAGATGTATTGGTTGCTAAGAGATGGTGAATTGCTAAGAGAGCCAAAAGTGTTGTTCATGGATGGCTTTTAAAGGAGGTGAAGTTGTAAAGTCTTGGGATGCCAAAAGCCCTGGAAACCAACAGACTTGCGTAGATTCGTAGAAGAATATTTGTAGGTGGAGGTTACAAGCATAGAAGATGGACAACCAATAGTCAGCACTCTGAAAAGGGTTGTGCACCAACATGGTGCGCCATGATGGTGCTCCACATTGGTGCTCTATTATGTTGCTCCACATTGGTGCTCTAGAATAGTGCTCTCCACGTGGTTGCCTGGATTATTGACTAGACCATGGGCTTGCGGTCGTGGTTTGTTTGATGATCTTGGATTAATCAAAATGTCCGATAGGGTTCGGATGTGGTTAGGCCTGCCGTGTCAAAAGCAACATCCTTCTAGAGAGTTTGCCTATGAGCCGCCTCAAAATCGGGGTGTCTATAGATGCCTCTCCTTGAGCGAGGCCGAGGGACGGAGGGAACCGAGACCGATGCTCAGGGTTGACAGGATACCCCTATTTTGAGGTTGTGGAGAGGATTATGTATGCTATAAGCATTGGGTCACTTATCCGATGGATGCACCGAAAGTCATGACTTACTGCCAAATGCAAATATGCAAATGCAAAGTGCAACTAAAATTCATGTGAATGTCAAGTCAAATGCTGAAAATGTGATGCCAATGCAAAATACAAATGCAAGTCCTGATGCTGAGTGTGAATGCAATGTCGATGCTAATATTGCACACAAAAGAATGGGTGTTGGAAGTAGATGCAATGCTATTGCTAATGCCGAAATGATATTGCAAAAATTTAAGAAATCCTATGCACAGGGGGAACCATTGGTAGGGACATGACAAGTTGTCGGATTCATCAGCAGGATTATTAAGGTTATCTACCTAAGGAGGCTAGGCATGACAAGTCAATCGAGTCTTGTCAACTCGATCGCCAAACAGCTTGATGGTTGTCAACCGAGTAGTTAGGGGTACTAGCCTAAAGAAAAAGGGCATGACAAAACATATGATTTGTCAAGCAAGAAAGGAGGCCCTATCCGCACAGACATAGGGTGAGCAAAGGGATTTCACGCCCACGAAGATCCAAGAGAGAAAAGGATAGGACCCTGATTGCCCGGTCAAAAGTCGACTTTGATCGCCCGGTCAAAAGTCAAACAGTAGGATTTCGTACCCTCGAAAATCCAAGAAAAAGGAAAGGATAGGACCTCTATCGCCCAGTCAAAGGTCAACTTTGATCTCCTGGTAAAAAGTCAAATAGTAGGATTTCGTGCTTGAAAAAATCTAGCGAAAAGGACATGACCTCGATCGCCTGGTCAAAGGTCAAATTTGACCGCAAGATCAAAAGTCAAACAAAAGGATTTTGCACCCGTGAAAATCCAAGGAAAATGGGCATGACCTCGATCGCCTGGTCAAAGGTCAAGTAGTAGGATTTTGCACCTGTGAAAATCAAAGGAAAGTAGAGGATTGGACCTTGACTACCCAGTCAAAAGTCAAACAGTAGGATTTCTCACTCACAAAAATCTAAGGAAAAGATATGACCTCGACCGCCTGGTCAAAGTCAAACAGTAGGATTTCGCGACCGCGAAAATCCAAGAAAAGCAAAGGATAAGACCTTGACCGCCCTGTCAAAGGTCGACTTTGACCGCCTGGTCAAAAGTCAAATAGCAGGATCTTGTGCTCGCGAGAATCCAAGCGAAAGGAAAGGATAGGACCTTGACCTTTCGGTCAAAGGTTGACTTTGATCGCTTTGTCAAAAGTCAAATAGTAGGATTTTGCACCCGCGAAAATCCAAAGAAAGTAGAGGATAGGACCTTGACCGCTCGGTCAGAGGTCGACTTTGATCGCTTGGTCAAAAGTCAAATAGCAGGATCTCGCGCTCACAAAAATCTAAGCAAAAGAAAACGATAAGACCTTGACCGACCAGTCAAAGATCGACTTTGACTGCTCGATCAAAGTCAAACGGTTGGATTTCACTCCTATGAAAATCCAAGCAAAAGGAAAGGATATGACCTTGACCGCCTGGTCAAAAGTCAAATAGTAGGATTTCGCTCCCACAAAAATCCAAGGAAAGCTGAGGATAGGACCTTGACCGCCCGATCAGAGGTCGACTTTGACTACCCGGTCAAAAGTCAAAAAGTAGGATTTTGTGCCTGCGAAAATCTAAGCAAAAGGAAAGGATAGGACCTTGACTGCCCAGTCAAAGATCAGCTTTGACCACCTGGTCAAAGTCAAATAGTTGGATTTCGTGCTTGCAAAAATCAAAGGAAAAAATAAAAGGACAAGACCTCGACCGCCCGATCAAAGGTCGACTTTGTTCGCTCGGTCAAGAATCAGACAAAAGGATTTCGTGCCCACAAAAATCCAAGGAAAGGCAAGAGCTAGGACCCTGACTGCCTAGTGAAAGGTCGACTTTGATCGCCCAATCAAAAGTCAAGTAAAAGGATTTTACGCCCGTGAAAGTCCAAGAAAAAAAAATGACCTGGAAGTAGAATCTCATCAGCCTGGGATTAGAATCCGAAAAGAAAAGTGATAATCCCTAGATTGTCCCTAAGGAAGTATGTTGGCTCTAGTTGTGTCCTAGAGGGTAAAAAGGTAATTGTGCTTGCTACTGGCTCCATGGCATGGAAACCTGTATCCTTGTTGAGATGCATGTGAAATAACTTTTGAAAGGACCTTGTTGAGGTTTCAATTTCCGCTGGCCTTGCTTATGAGTTTTGCAAAAGATTAGGACCTATTCGTAATTTTCCAAAACTGAGGGATTTTTTGCAAATTAGTCTGATATGACAAATTTCTGATGGCTATAATTCTACTGTGCTATGAATTTCGAAATTCTGCTAAATATTTGTGAATTTCTGCTCGTATAGGATTTCCCACACCCTTTAGGGGCTATTATACAAATTTCCCACACCCTTTAGGGTTTGCTGCAAATTACCCCCTCTAATGAATTTTTGAAGGCTGAGTGCTTACTTTTCTTGACATTTTACATTCTACCTTTCAAATGCAAGTTGTGGAGTGCTGGGAATCAAAACGTAATTTTCACGACCATTTTGAAATTTAGACCTTGGAAATTAAACTATTTGCACTGTTGGTATATGGCAGGGCCCACTGGATAACTGCCATAACTGCCAAGTTATATACTGTACTTATCTTGGAGCTACTTGATACTTCCAATAGGTAATGCTCCATATTATCATTATTTCCTTTCCCTTCTTTACTTTTCCCTTTCTTTCTTTATTTTCCTTTCACTAACTCTTCCTCATTACTTCTCCCTCTCTTATTTCTCATTTCATTTCACCCATCCCCTCCTCTTCTTCTCCTTCTCCTTCATTTCTCTCCACCTCCCAATGAAACCCATTCTCTCCCTCTCATCTCCTCTCCTCCCAACCGCCACCCCTTTCTTCCCTTGAGATCGGCAGTGTGTGCTCGAGCTGGTGCGTTGGTGTGGTGCTCGCAGTTGGTGTGGTGGCTAGGCGTGGGGGTGAGGTGCTGCGGTGGCTTGGCTCGGCGACAACGGCGATGGTTTGAACTCTTCGGGATTGGCTGGAGAGAGGCTCACCGGTGGAGGTATCCTCCTCTCCTTGATCTTCCCTTTTGTGTCTTTTTTTTTTTTGCTTCTTGTTTGGATGGTCGGCGGGTTGATGGGTTCCGACAGGCTATGGGGTTGTTTGGGCTCAGCGGTTCAAGTCGTTGGCGGGGCCGTGGGTGTTGGATGTGGAGGCATGGTCGGCAGTTGGGTTTTGGTGGGTTGGCTGTGAGGTGGATTAGCTGTTGGGTTTTGGTTTGTGGGGTGGAGTAGCCGTCCACTGGGTTGTGCATTCCGGTGGGCTGTGCAGGTGTCAGGTTGCGAGGTAGTGGTGCGTGGGAGGTCTATGGTGGTACAGGTTGTGGGTTGGTGACGAGTCACGTCGGCAAGTGGTGGTTGGTCGGAGGTGCAGCGGCGGGTTTCCGACGGGCTGGTGTGGTGGTCGACGGGTGTTGTAAAGTGGTGGGTGGCCGTGAGGTGGCTGGCGGTAGTTTGGTTGCTGTAGCGGCTGACAGTTGGGTGGTTTTGCTGCATACCAAGATGATAAAATTTTCAAAAATGAACTATATTTACCAAAGATTCATGAACCATTTTCCTGAATTAATGCCATCTATGCCATTTTCCTGCCATGATTGAAGCAACTCCTCTTCGTCATTGTTATGCATGAATCTAATCTTTATCATATCATGCTTAAGCAACCATAATAATGCTCAATAACAAACTGTAGGGAAAAGTACATAATAGAGTAATGAATGCCATGTTTTCATGACAACTAGGATGCCTCACTCCAATAACAGTAATGTTCAATGGCAACAATGGCCGTAACTCCTACATTTTTGCATAATAGAGTGCTCTCCTTTAGTAATAGACCCCCTTTTGCAATACTAAGTTGTGTTTGCATGCTTGCCTTATTTGCATTTCTGTAAAAAAAAATGTGACAATGTGCTTTGCTTTATATGTATGTATGCTTTTTCTGTTCTGCCATTGATTGTAGATTTTATGAATGTACCCAAAAACTTGTAATGCCACGCATTATCTCGAGACTCGTGCTTTGTTATGCCCGAATATACTGCATTTCCTTCGTTTTACTCTGCTATTCAAATCCATGCTTGTGACCCTTGTCTACTTGCAAGATGACCTGATCCTCGAGGGGGAGAGCTCACAGATTCCTCGGGACAAACCCTCTAGTTCTCACCCATGGCGGCAGGGCAGTTCTTCGATGTCTTGAGCTTCTAGTAGCTCGACACCTGCTATCCCTATCGAGGTAAGCTCATTTGGAATGACTTGTGCCTGTGATATAAATTAGACACTTTAATTAACACTTGTACTTTTAGGAATCCGACAACTTCGCAGGGCGACTACACATCGGCGATCATATCTATGAGGGCCCAAACTTTGAGGTAATCATCTTTATTCTTCCTTTTACATGTCTTGGCTTAGGCATTACTGCTCTTCTAATCCTGTATCTGTCTTGCCGTTGCTATTTCAGGTTGGGGATGCTAACCGGGTAATGCGGTGCCATTGGGCCCTTATGCTGGACCATTTCCGCCGCTTGCCTGAGTTTCTGCAGGATTTCTTGCTCCACCGGTCTCCTTTTGGTGGTTTGCTTCGCATCCCGGCCATCCACAGACACTATAACTTCTTCCGAGCTTTGGCAGAGAGATGGAGGTTTGGGTCGCATACCTTCCACTTTCCGTTCGGAGAGCTGACAGTGCTGCTTGGCCAGTGAGCCTTGCTGACGGGCCTTCCATTCGGCAATGAGCCGATTATTGGCGAGACTACTCATGGGATGCATCTAGCTCTTGCGCACCTGAGCCGTGTTCCTCCAAAGCCTCCTCAGGGAAAGCACATGATCACATTGGGTTGGCTTTGGGAGTGGGATCAATTCTAGCCCAACCTAGAGCCGGGAAGCAATGAGACCGATTTTGTACTTCGGCACTTCTTATTGGATCTACTTACCATGATCTTCTGCGACTCTTCTGCCTACTACATTCACGCTGATTGGCTAGTATATCTGACCAACATGGAGTATTTGGACCATTATGATTGGGCTAGGGCTAGCTACACCTAGCTGATTTGTGGGTTGGACAACATGGCTAGACTAGGACGTCGGTCTCATGTGGGGAATATTACACGGGGCATTGCTTTGGACGCCTCTAGGATGAGCTTCTTCCCCTCCCTCGTTAGTGGGTTGAGCCTGACCACCGGGTTGCTGCGGGAGTTTGTAGTTACGAGTCCTACCGATATCTGCTGGACTTGGTAGAGCTCGAGGATGTAAGTTTTATTACATAAACTTTATTTTCTACATATTAGTATATGGCTGCATTGCTTATGATTGTCCTTTTTGCAAGCAAGTACACCTACGCCCATTTTTGAGATATGATGGATTTAATTGGGCACCTCTAAACTCCAGCCACATTCTAAGAGACAAGTAGGTGAAGTTCTATTGCATGAAGAAGTCGGCCTACTTCCTCCTAGGCCGAGTGAGGCATCAGTTCCTCAATGGATTCTGCATCCCCGCTCCTCCTCCTACAGACATGGATCTCCTGGTCCCGTCTCATGCTACTGCTAGGAGTCGGCACACTGCTGCTGTGGCTTCTCAAGATAGGCACATTCTTTGAGAAGTCAACTACACCGATTATCTAACATGGTATTGGCGGGTCGAGAAGCCCCATCTTCTTTAGCAGGCCGTGCGTAATAGTCAGTGCAGGATGTGGTATGCCTTCAATTGGGCCAAGGTAAACCCTTGTACCTTTTGCTTGAATAATTTTGCTCCATATAGAAGGTTTAATCTGACACTTATTTTACTCCCACAAGGCATCGAGGAGTAGTTTGCCTCCTACGAGGATATCAGGCGGAAATGGGTATGTCGCCTTTATTTTACTTGTGAATTTCATCTTATTTATACCATAAACTCGCTTGATAAATTTGCAAATTTGTGCAGGAATTGCGGTGGCAGAACATCATACAGGTACTTTTTCTGACTTTCCTTTATCAGCATACTTTGGCACTGTTGTTGACACTGTTGCAAATCTGACATTCTTTTGAGAATCTTTTAGCAGGACTACCCAGCTAACGAGGTGAATGCGGCCAGCAGTGGGGAATTCACCTTGGAAGTGTTTGAGGAGGACCATTCTGACATTGAGGTTTCACAGAGGGTCCTGAGTTCTTCTGCCCGGTATTCGCGCTGGATCACTCGATGAGGGGCCCAACTCTTAGGTAAGAGTTTCCAAGAGAGATCTTCCGATGAGGAGGAGTTCGACGAGGAGTTGTTGTTTTCTTGATTTTAGTTTTGTCTTGTCACTCCTTGTGTATGAATGTGCGTAAAATGCAAATTTGTTTTTGGGATGCAACCCTTCTCTTGGGTATTCATATGTGTGTAAAATGTATGTTTTCATGTAGGTTTTGAGGAATGGTGTCGATTTGGGCGAGCTTGATATTTTAGGGGGGCTCTGTTTGCTACCTGACCAGTGGTGTGTCAGCTATGTGCGCCTGGTTGGTGTGCCACCTTGGTGCTCCCTATAAAATGCCAGCTTGCTTTCCTTTTCTGTTGCGACCCCTTTCTCTTTTCTATATTACTTCGTATTCCCCAACGAAATCCACCACCTCTCCTGCTGCAAACACCACTCTCAAGCCCTCAATCCTCCTTGAAGTTTCATTTTTGCTCTTTCGGTGTCGGTTACGCTCTTTCTCGGCTTGCAATGGTATGTGATCTTGCTCGTTTTCTCTGATGTGTCACAAAAATTCCTCTATGAGGGAGCTCTTGCCTTTACATGAATTCAGATGTTGTTCTTTTCATTTGTGGTGATCTCTAGTGCTCATATTCCTTCATCTTTTACGAAGGAAAAAAGGCTACATGAACCAATTTTTCATCATGCTTCAGATTATATGTTCCGATTTTCTCTTATTCTTGCGTTTTGCATGTATTTTCTCATATTTTGCAAAGGGAAAAGGCTACATGGGCTGATTTTCCATCATGCCTCAGATTTGCAAAGGGGAAAAAATCATATCTTCTGATTTTCCCAATCTTCGGACTTGCACATTTCCATATCTTGCAAAAGGGAGAAAAAATCATATCTTCTGATTTTCCCAATCTTCGGACTTGCACATTTCCATATCTTGCAAAAGGGAAAACTGCATGTTCTGGTTTCATTGTTTTGCAGATTTATGATCTCATTTGATCTTTCCCACTGTGAGAAATCATTTGGCCAAATCACTTTTGCGTGCCCTAGATTTGATTTTGCATTATTCCTGCCATATGTTGATCTAACATCTTTACTACAGGGATATCTGACCATGGTGACACCGAAACGCTGCTCCAACATTCTACAAGCATGGATTGATGCATTAACTATTGAGGATCGTGAGCAACTACGGGTTTGGGGTATATCCTCCTCGTTGTTGAACATTGTCAAGGTGGAGGTGAACTGGCATTTGTTATGTGCTGCAGCTAGATTCTGGAAACCCGCATTCCATGTATTCCACTTTGGACAGACAGAACTTACTCTCACCTTGGAAGAAGTCCGACGGATCTGCGTCCTGTCGCCGTACATGTATCCCCCTATTTTCATATGTCGTGATAGTTATACTTCAATCCTAAGCTAGGTGACCGGTTTATCCCGAAGTGCCTGTGAGAAAAGCCTCAATTGCAAAGATGGATCGGCTACAATGCTGCGCCTGGATTATTTTGACAAGATTGCTGGCAACTGTGTGTCATCAGGTAGCTCATGGCTCCACGGCTTTGTGGTATGCTTCCTTGGGGAGCTGATCTTTAGTCATGGCCAAATGACAGTTGCTATTGAGGCGGTAGAGATAGCGTTGGCCATGATCACCCACCAAATTGATCTTGCCCCATTTTTCTGGCAGAGACATATGTTGGCTTGGATCGAGCAGTGAAACATTCCCAGCATTTCCATGGTTGTGGCGCCTTTGTGCAAGTAAGCCAACACTATTATTTTAATGATTTACTGTGCTTATCTAATTGTGCTCTTCTTCTTTTCTGATAGACTTGGTTTACTGCCCACATGGGGGTAGAAGTCTTATGCCCCCAACACTCTGTCTTCGACTCCTACAGTCGCATCAATCACTCACACACCCTTCCAAGTGTGCACGAGCTATGCGAAAGACTGTGAAATCTTACCGAGGACACTGTTGTTTGGCACATTATGTTCACAACTGCGAAGCCCTTCAATGTCTTCTTTAACAGTAGTGACATGTGACTGGTTGTCGTTCTAGGGCTAACGGGCGGTGTGGAATACCATCCTGTCCATGTTCTTCGTCAATTTGGCTTTTGCCAGGATTCAATTGAGCAAAGCCCAATGCCCAACCGCTTCAAAAGATACGTCCTCAGCTCTGATGCGACAACTTCCGAGTTAGCTCGCTTGATGCATGGTAGCATTCAATCTTCTGTTCTTGCCATTACTGAAGGTTTGGGTTGCACAGCAGAGTATAAGGCCGGAATTCAAGAAACTTGGCTTATAAATGAACTTCCTCCTAGTGGCAATTCATTTACAAGAGCTAACGGCTCAAAAAGGGCAAGAGTTGACTGATTGTAACTTGAGAGTCCACTACTAGCAAGTGAGCAAACTTTGTACAACTGATGAGTTATAATAAAGGGACAATCTTGCTTTTACACTGTATCATTCCTGAATCTAATTTGGTCTGTGTTTGCAATGGATCCATGCTCTATGTAATAAACAGTTTGTGTTGGCCCGCATGCTCCTAATACTAGCACTGTCCCAGTGATCTTCTTGACTTAGAAAGGCAGCTGGCATGCCCTAGGTCAAAGACCTATTTCCAACCAAAGAGCGGTTAACATGCCCCTAGTTGAAGCTCTCCTTTTTCCAATATTGCAACTCAAAAGGTAGCTGGCATGCCCCTGGTTGGAACATGGGCAAACGCCTTGCAAAGCAATGCAAAATATAAAAGAGATGTGATCTAAAATGCTGAATGTCAAATGACTTATGCAAAATTTATAAAATGGAAGCGCGATTGATGCATGGTTTATAGAAGATGTTGGTGCCCTTAGCCCCATGGAAGCCTTTATTGCCTGTTACAAGGAATTAGAATGTCCTCTACTCACGCTAGCACTACCTGGATCCCTGGGCTTATGGTGGCTCTCACTCATGCAAGAGACTTTTGGGATAAAATAGGCTCCATGCCAAACTCCTAGGGCCCTCTACCTTCTTGTTTTACTCCCTTAAAGGCATGTTGACTTACACTATCCCTACTTGGAGGTAATAAACACCTTGGCTGGGTGAGTGGCTGCTTCCTCCCTTGTTTTAAGGGGTGGCTAGTCCCTTAGGGAAGTATGGGCTTGGTAAGTGTACACTTCAACTCCTCTCCAATTTATGTGATAGGGGTAGGGTTGTCTCGCATGCTTCTCTCATCGGAGCTAGCTTCTATCTTTTCATTTCTTTTGTGCTCCGATGTCTATGTTTATTCTTTTTTAACTCACACTCACTCACGACCTCTCATTTTTCCTCCCTCTCGAGGTATAGGCACCTTGGGAATTTGTACATTTCATCCAATTCCCTGTAAATAGGTTCTCCCTCATTCCCTAGGTCACACAGGTAGTAACACATGAGGAGGACCAAAACTCTTTCTAAGTAGGCTGGCCTTCCGATTTTCCTCATCGGACAATGTTTGTGCTAATGTTTTCTATTATGATTACAGTGCAAAGGAGAAGAAAGTAAAAATGTGCATGCTATACCATGCATGATGTGGATGCAATAACCTAAACTGCAAGTAAGAAACATAGAGATGCATCAACTGTGACATTATGCTTTGCAAGGCCTAGGAATGGCTGAGGATCACTGGTAGTACATTTTCAGGTAGGAAGCATTAACAGGCTCTGATTGCTCCCCATGATCCATATCCTCAAGAATGACTGTGCCTCCAAACAGGGCTTCTTTCACAATAAATGGCCCTCTCTAGTTGGGCCTGAACTTGCCTTGAGCATCAAGTAAGTGAATGGCGCGGAAAACTAGATCACCTGGCTCAAAATTTCTAGGCCAAACCTTCTTCTAATATGCTCAGGCCATTCGCTTTTGATAGCATTGGGCATGGTGCAGGGCTTGTAATCTATGTTCATCAATGAGGTCTAATTGGACACAGCGGTATTGAACCCATTCTGCTTCATCAAGTTCAGCTTCTTTTAAAATTCTTAGTGACGGGATTTCCACTTCGAAAGGGAGGACCGCCTCCATGCCATAAACAAGCGAATATGGTGTTGCTCCTGTTGATGTCCGGACTGAGGTCTTGTAAGCCCATAGTGCGTAAGGAAGCTTCTCATGCTAGTCCTTGTGAGTCTCAGCCACCTTCTTCAAGATCTTGATCAAGTTTTTATTAGCTGATTCGACTTCACCATTCATTTGCGGCCGATAAGAAGAGGATCTGTGATGCCTGATTTTATAACCCTGAAGATAGTCCTCAACTCTTCTTGCTATGAAGTTAGCTCCGTTATCCGATATGATTGCATGTGGCACCCCATATTTGGCAATAATATTATTCTTAATGATTTTTTCTATGGCTACCGTTGTTACAGTTTTATATGATGCTGCCTCGACCCACTTTGTGAAATAATCGATGGCCACGAGAATATACCAATGGCCGTTAGATGCAATTGGATGTATGGCTCCGATAACATCAATTCCCCAAGTGGAAAAAGGCTAAGTTGATGACATGCTATGCAGCTGTTGTGGGGGAGCATGTATGAAGTTACCATGTACTTTGCAATTGTGGCACTTCCACACTAATTGGCAACAGTCCATTTCCATAGTGGACCAGAAATAACCCTGTAATATGATTTTCTTGGCCAAGAGCACTCCATTCATGTGTGGGCCACATGTGCCTGCATGAACCTTTAACATCAATATATCTGCCTCCTTCTTGTCCACGCACACTCTTTTCCTGACTGAAGGACCATGATCGAAGCTTGGTCTTATGGTGGTACTGGTGATTCTGGTTATGGTGGTAAAATAAATTCCTTTCCCTTCCTGACTCTGTTGTGCTCTACTAGATCCTCTGTGAGCACTTCTAACTATTCCTGAAACAAAATATCTAGGTCTCCAACCATGTCATCTGTTAGGCTATTCTCCAAGTCTGCTTTCTGAATTGGGTCCTCCACTGTCGCTGCCTAAGACACTGCTGATTGCTCTGACTCTGACAACACGGCAAAGTTCTAGAATTACTGACAAGTCTGCTCAGTAATCTGTTCTGACTTTGACTGATCATTCTTTGGATAAAACTCTTCTGGACGAATCCAAACTGCTGGCGGTTGTGACAATGAAATTGTAAGCAGACTATGGTTTGGATCCAAGACGCCTGCACTAGTGAAGTTAGTCAAATCGCGGGGAATGATCATCCTTGGAGACTTACAGGAGCGCGGGGATCTCTTCCGTTAGTACTGCTTCCCAAACCTTTGTGCTCTCTCCATTCTTCTGCCTTGATTGGCTCGGTGATTCCTTGGTCGTATCGCCCAAGGGGGGGTCTCTTTCTCATATCCCCACTTGTGACACAAATTATCGACCATCAAACAATGATCACCACAAATGGCTAAATGGCTGACGCGCTCAAAGGCAGGAATGAAATTAACTGGCTCGAACTAGTTGACACGGTATAGAATATCAGAGGGTTTAGGATCGAACTGAATGGTTTGCCGTGCAACAGCAGAGACAACCTTAGTCTTCTCCAAATCTTCCACCATGACAACAACAACATTGTCGTCCTAGCAAAACTTCATCATACGATGGAGAGTTGAGGGAATGACCTGATGCTTGTGAAGCCAAGGGCACCCAAGCAAGAGATTAAAGGAAGGTTCAATGACAACGACGTAAAATTCTACGTCGAAGCGAGCTGGACCGATGGTCATAGGAATGACTAGGATCCCAAGTGCATCATGGTATTACATAGTGATGAAAGCCATCATCGCTTTCACAACTGGTATTATGTCTTCGAACTTGAATCTTATTGCACTTGTTGTACGCAAGGGGTAGACATTTAAACCTGCTCCATTGTCTACCAACGTGAGAGGGATTCAGTAGCTTTTGTATTGCATAGTGAAGAATAAGGGGGAGTTATGATTGGTTCCTGATGGTGGTAACTCCTGGCTAGAAAAGGAGATCACTTGTGGTGCTGCTATCATACCCACCATACTTTCAAGGGTAGTTGGTTCAATGGTTGGGGACACATGGGCAGCTTGGAAGATTCTAAAGAAGGCCTCCCTGTGCTCTGTCGGGGTGTAGATCAGGTCCTAAATTGAAATGTCAGCTTTAACTTTCTTAAGTTGAGCGGTTATGTCTACTGAAGGCTGGTTGCTTCTGGTGGGAACGGGTGGAGCTACTCTTGGTGCGAGTGGTCTTGGGGATTGAACTTGTAACTTGGTAGGAGCTGGTGCTTCAGGTGTTGGAGCTCTCGATGGTTGGGCTTTTGAGTGAATGAGGTTTGGTGTTGGAGGATTAGGTCTAGGTGTTGGCTGTTTGTACACCTTACCCGATCGTGTTACCTCTGCACACATTTCTGCGGCATAATTGTACGGAACACGATGCATGTCATGAGTGAGGGTGATGACAATTATGGGACGGGCTACTAGCTGTACATGCATAGTTGGAGGATACAAAACTTGGTAATTCTGAGGTGTTGGTGACTAGATTGGTCCAGATTGTGGCCAGGCTTGTAAACAAACTGGTGTAGGTGGCTGGGGGTATACGATAGGCGGTGCCACAGTGTACTCCGACTCAACAATAGGATGAATCATACTAATTGACTCCTTAGAATCACCGAGGAAAGACCAATTAACTAATGAGGAAAAGGGGAGGATACATCATGAATAAGATCGGTAGAACGAATAGAAGAAGAGACAGAATCAAAAGGAAAGATGGAATTGACTCCCGAGGGACCTGATGCTCCCAAGGCTGGATGTTGTGGTAAAGGCTGGCTAACTATATTGGGATGTGTTGGGGGTGCTTGTGCGGCTCCTGATGTGGGTGTTGGGCCTGCCGCCTGTGTGCTAATCACGATGACTTTTTGGTCAATCAGGTCTTGGATTGCGTCCCTCAATGTGAGGCAATTATCCGTCGAGTGGCCTGCGACCCGATGGAAATTGTAGAACGCATTTATATTGTACCATGCAGGAAGCAGACTTGGTGGTGGGTGGATCTCAGGCAACCTCAAAAGGGATGCGACTTTAGGGAATACCATGCTCAATGGCTCCACAAATGGGGTATAGTGGCGCCTGTCACGGCGTTGTCGCTTCGGTTGTGGATGTGCCAATGGTGGGTGCATCCTAACCGGTGGGGTAGGGTATACTAGAGTGGCAGTGGGGGTGATGTGTGTTGCATGAGGTGCTCTAGGTGTGGGTGTGGGCGCATAAGCTACTTGGCACTGAAGGGGAGGATGGACATTTGCTAGTGCAGCAGGGGACCTAATGTAAGAGACTGTATTCTTAGAGAGATCCCGTCTTTTGGGTGGATTGGCATTGGGGCTATTGTTATTATTGCTGCTGCTGGCACCACTATATAAGGAAGTGGCCTGTTTGGTAAATGCAGAGAGTGCCAGAAAACTGCCGCCGCACAGTGAACTCTCAACACGGGCACCTACCTGAAGTAAAGCTGAAAAAGTGGTAACTAGATATATGCTGAGTAGAGCCCCGACTGCTGGTTGTGCCCCTCAGATCACAATCTCAATAGACTCCTCGTCGGAGGGTCTATCTTTGACCTACGAAGCCAAGGATCGCCATCGTCCAACATACTCCTCAAATGTTTCTTAGGGCCTTTACTTAACTTCGACCAAGTTCTCCTACTTCGGGACTAGGTCGAGGTTAAAGGAATACTATTCGAGGAATGCCTATGTGAGGTCGTCCCAAGTCATGATGGTGGCCATGTCAAGGGAAGTGAACCATTTCAACGTGGGCCCCTTAAGACTCTTCTAGAGCAGGTGGATGAGAAGCCTCTCGTCAGCTTGGAGTTGGGCAAGGTCTCCGTAATAGGCTTTAAGGTGTGAGATTGGGCAGCTTCTACCATTGTATTTCTTGAATTCTGGGATATGAAAGTTTGGTGGGAGAGTCCCCTCTTGGAAATAATAGAGGTCCCAGAATTGGTAGGACTGGCGGTCCCTGCCCTGCACTTATCGGAGTGTTCTCTCCCAATCGTTCACCCTCGCAAGGAGAGCGTCTGGAGCTACTGCAGTCGCGGATTGTGTAGCTGATGTAGATGTCGTGTATACCGTATGGGTCGCCCCTAAAGGCTCCTCTAGATCCACCATTCCGTCGACTGGTGCTACGGCATGATGACCAGTATACCCGTGCACAGGTGCTATGGGCTGAGGTACAAAAGAAGAAGCTTGTGTCTGGTACAGGGGTGAAGATAAGGCAGGGGGTGGTGCTACAGGAGGAGCAGAATGTGGGAGCAAGAGCTGTTGGACAGGAATGGCCGCAGGAACTATGCTCATGGTTGGTTGTGCTCCTGCTAGCCTAGAAGGCTGGCCACCAGATAGTGGATATGCATGTTGTAATGGGTGCTGAGGCTGTGCTGTAGAAGGCAATGTTGACGTCCCTATTGTCGGGTAGACAAGGGGTAGCGACGGCTGTGGGGGTGGTGCAGTGGCTGCAATCTGTGGCCCTAGGGTTGGTTGCAAAGGCAACTCGGGAGTCAGGAAGGACAAGCTTGAAAAAGGCTGGAGTGCTAGTGTCAATTCCTGCAACTACTGGGCGAAGGCCGACATTTGTTGCAGCTGCGCAATCACGGGATCGTCACTTGTGGCTCTAAAAGACGGAGTCATGAAAGGGGAAGAAGAGTCAGGAAGCTAAAAACTCAACTGTCCAAACTAAGGAGAGGCTACTATAGAAACAACCGCAGTTAGAGGGGTGCCAGAAAACACATAGTCCTGAGGAGCAGTGAAAGGTGTCTGGGGGATGGTCAAGGGAATAGACTCAACAGTTGGGACCCAAAAAGCAGCAGATGACCAAGATGAGGGTCCTGAAGGCAGAGTAGCCACAGGGACACAGTACAAGGATGGTGAGGTCCTCCGGAGGCTAAGGCAAAGGTGGTGGCAGTAGTGATGACGGAGACAAGAAACAAAGGAAGGATGGATTGAAATAGGGACCTCCTCCTCGACAACAGAGGAATGAGGCTTGCTAGTCTGCTGGGCCATGGCAGATCGTGAGCGGGAATGGATCGGACTGCAGCTGGGAATAATAGGGTGAATCCTAGGATGAGCTATCGTCAAAAGTAACGAATAACTAGGGAGACGTGGTCAAAAATCGGGTCGCACCGGGTGTCAGTGAAAGGAAAAATCTCAAGCTCTGGCTAAGGAACTCACACATTGACTGGTACTGTTGTGTTACAAAAACAAAAAACAAGTTAGCAAAGATGCAGTGCTTATGATGGTATGAATGCAGATGCATGAATGCTTCTAGTATGCACTCTCTGACACTCTAGGGGTGTCCTACCAAGCCATCTACTCCAAGTTCACACAAGGGTAAATGGGTCTCCGACTCAAGGTTAGAAAGTAAAAGGTTCCCGTTCTAAATCCTCGGCAAAGCTAAGGCAGTGAACAGGTGGTGCGTTCGGGGCCTCGTCCTCTGCCAAAGCTGTATCCTATACTCTCTACTAACACCGACACGACCCCGAACAAGGGGGGACAAACCAATGTCTCATCCCATGCCAAAGCCACAGAATGAGAAACTAGGAAATGTCCGTCGCAAACTATATAGGTGGACTCAAGAGAGGAGAAGATGCATGTCCTAGATGATGAATGCAAAATATGCTTTAAGTCTTTCACTTGCAAATTTATTTAAACCTTGGGGGAGTTTGCAATTTGTCACTAGTTCACCCTATTTGTTTATTTTTTTGTTTTTATGTTTTTTTTATTAACCAAAAGGGGGAGGAAAACATGTCTCTAATCTCCTATTCATGGCAAGTGCAAAAGGGAAAAAAACATACTAAACAATAAACAAAAGGCATACTTAGGTCATGTGCAAAAGTGGTGGCATAACAAACGTGTAAAAAGAAACACCCACCATACAAAAGGGCATGCATAAAAGCAAACAAGGCACAACTTATACTACAAGAAAAGGGAAAATCAAAGCAAACAGATAAGGAAAAATAAGCAAGCAAAGAAAAAAAAGATAAAGTAAACGATAAAACCAAAATGAAAGCTAGGATTTGGTTATCCCTACTGTAGTCACCAGTTCCTGTAACTACGCCTGCGATAGCCTAAGGCATGGCATGAAAGGCCGAATGCACGAGGGCCAACGAAGTCACGACAAAAAGTGATGAAAACAATGATAAAAATGCAGGAGTGTCACCTAGTCTACTTAAAAATGGGAGACAATGAAAACCGTTTTAAAACACTAAAACTATGCAATAAACCGGTGGAGAAGGTCAACATGAACTAGAAAATTGGGCAAGGATCCCAGTTACACACGGAGAAGGTATTAGGCACCCTCGTGTGCCCGAGAAATCGGTCTTTCATTGGTTTCTCATTTACTTATATAAAAATGTTGGCTTTTCAGCCTATTTCTGAACGCCCAAGGGTGATAGGCACTACAATGCTACATGTGGGTTGTGCCTGATGCTAAATATGGGTAAAAGGACTGTGAGATGTGTCCTAATGCTCTGAAAGATCACTCAAATCATGGATCAAATTATCAACACAAAGATATTGCACCGATATAACCACGGATCCATTAACACCGTGTGACCATCATCCTCGCTTTACTACATGCAAAACCTGGGACATATTGCATGGATGAGCCTGAAACTGTGCAAGCGCTATCTTAGTATATCTAAGAGAAAACACAAGAAAAACTAATGATAGAATCAAGCAAGAAACATGCTAGATACCAAAGAGCCTTTGTTGGTGCATTGGAACTGCTAGGTGCGCCAGAATGGTGCTCCAGTCTGCACCCCCATGCGCCAGAATGGTGCTCAAGTTTGGTGCGCCACCTATGTGCTCCACTAAATTCTGCTAACAATGTGTGCCATTGAAGTGAGACTCAGAAATTGTAGAACAGACAGTAAGCTAGACTGATATGCTATGCGATATAAAATCTTGCAAACATGCCTGAGACCATCTAAAAATGCATCCTAGACATCTAAAAACCTGATCACATAAAGGTTCATCCTTCTTTCATAAAACCATAAAAGAAAGAGTGAACTCAAGACACCATGATGAGGTCTTGTGCTCAAGAGCAATAAGCCTCACACAAGACCACAAAACTCCTATTAGGATAAAGGCTAATGTGCCCCAGCTATGCTACTTTGGTCTGGGTCATGGACTGGTGCAAAAGAATTCTCTAAACAAGAGTCCTGGATGGCAACCAGTTCACCAAACCCTAGTGGCAAGCCAACTTCACTAGATGCAAAACTATTGCAAACAATGTTATTACTTGATGAAACTGTACAAACATGATCATGTTATATCTGAGATCAAGCACCAGAATGATCAGAGTCCATAACAAGCAATAAAGCATGCAATCCATGATGCAAAATCCTATTGTTTGCATCCTGTGACCAGACTGGTGCGCCAGCTTGGTGCACCAGTGATGTGCCCTAGCCTGGTGCGTGCCAGTTTGGTGCACTCTAGATACTCTACTTCAGACAGCAAACTGAATCCAGAGCCTAGGGGCAATTCATATGATTGATTATGCTAAGACCATTCAGAGGACTAACTTAGATGCCTGGGAACATGATTGCACTAATCAACCTAGATTAAAACACTCCTCTCTCTCCCTTCCTATCTATGCATATTCATGGGTTCCTTAAGACTGCAACTACTTATGGAGGTTTTATGATTCCTAGGGGTATCTTGATTGATTGAGGGAGCATGGGGATCTAATATGGTATGCAAGGGGTGCATCACAACCCATATTCCATGACCAACAGCCTCATAGGGACCATGATACATTGCCCAAAAGTTCACACAGTGCAAGCAATCATCATGATAAGCAAACAGTGAATATAATTTCATAAAAGAGCATCATGAACACCAAACTAAACAAAAAATGCAAGTAAACATCAACATAAAACATCATATCAGCCAAGCTTGCAGTGTGAGCTTCATTCAGAATATCATGCAAAGTCCATGTGAAAGTGGGAAAAGGAACATACCTATATGGCTTCTCCTTGGATGGCTTGAGGTGTCTCCTCTTTGCTGCTTTGGACACGGTTGAGGGTGCTTAGGGACGCAACAGGTGCTTTGAAAGTAGATGTATTGGTTGCTAAGAGATGGTGAATTGCCAAGAGAGCCAAAAGTGTTGTTCATGGATGGCTTTTAAAGGAGGTGAAGTTGTAAAGTCTTGGGATGCCAAAAGCCCTGGAAACCAACAGACTTGCGTAGATTCGTAGAAGAATATTTGCAGGTGGAGGTTACAAGCATAGAAGATGGACAGCCAACAGGCAGCACTCTGAAAAGGGCTGTGCACCAACATGGTGCGCCACATAGGTGTGCCATGATGGTGCTCCACATTGGTGCTCCACATTGGTGCTCCATTATGTTGCTCCACATTGGTGCTCTAGAATAGTGCTCTTCACGTGGCTGCCTGGATTATTGACTGGACCATGGGCTTGTAGTCGTGGTTTGTGTGATGATCTTGGATTAATCAAAATGTCAAATAGGGTTCGGATGTGGTTAGGTCTGTCGTGTCCAAAGAAACATCCTTCTGGAGAGTTTGCCTACTAGCCGCCTCAAAAACGTGGTGTCTACACCATGCTAGCCACCCACGGTAGCTATCCATGCGTGAGCCTCATAGGTTGACTTCTGTTTGTGTGTTCTTGTGATTGTTTCCACGTGGTTGACACTATGAGTGGTTGGCACTGTGCTTGTGGGTCTATGTGTGGACTCGTGTGTGGGTGGAAGCAGGTGGTTGTGCTTGTGCAAGGTTTGTGGTTGGCTAGTGGAGGCTGGTTTGTGTGCATGCATGCTTACTGTGACCATGCCAGTGGAACCCTGCATGACTCCCCAGTGTGTGGAAACACACGAGGAATCCCGATATGGTCACGGCGAAGATGGTGAATCCGAGGAAGGAGACTCAACTCGGAAACACCAAAGAAGGATAAGAAAAGGATAAGGAAAAGGACTTGCCACCTAGTCTTTTAATGAAAGACAAGGAAAACTAAGATGCATATGAATGCAAGAAAATGAAGCAAATGAATGCAAGTGAATGCGTGTATGCTTCGTGCCTAATGGATGCAACAACTAGCCATTACGTGCCAGAGAAAGGGTAAAGAATCTTATTACACATGGAGAAGGTGTTAGGCACCCCCATGCGCCTGAAGAAATCGGTCTTTCTAGGTTTCCTACTTGCTCAAGATCTAGTGTGTGTTTGCTCATCTACTCCTAATGCACATGCCTAAGATGAATGCGAAAACATGACAAATCTCCAAGAAACAATGAATAAAAGAGAAATGATAAGGAAAATTGAAACATCAGGGCTTGATTATCCATTTTTATAATAAACCATGTTTTATTTGTAATATTGTGTTTAATGGTTTATTAATGGATAATCTGTTGTTTCTTGGTTGTGTGTGGTTGTGGGTGCTTTTCTGTGCATCAGGTTGTGATTTGG
>JAMKQA010024251.1:0-23404 GCA_024699735.1 Posidonia australis
TTTTTGCCCCCCCCCCCCCCCCCCCCCCCCCCCGAAGGTCGTCGGTGGCAGAGCTCCATCGCCGGCGGCCGTCGTTTCTTTATTCCCTTTTTAAAAACAAATTAAAACATTTATTTTAATAAACTTCTGAAACTTTTCTTTTCTTACATCTAGATCCTTTTTGTATTACAAGTAGGTCCTTTCATTACATATAGGTCCTCCAGTCATTTTTCCAAAATCATTTGAATAAAGTTTTCATTGAAAATATTGCATTTGTCCCCCTAAACATTTAAAATAATGTTTTCCACGCATTAAACTTTAGCAAAAGCCCTCAAGTTTTCTTTTAATGAATTTTATTCAAGAATTTTGCATAAGAGACCCTAAGCTTTCTTGAAATCTTTCAGAAAGTTCATTTTCCTAGTTAATTCGCATTTAAGCCCCTACATTCTTCTGAAATCATCCAAGATGTTGTTTTTGCTGGTTAAATTGCACTTAAGCCCCATAAGTTTTTGAAAACTTTTCTGAAGTATGTTTTCTCAGGGTAAATTGCATTTTAATCCTCAGTCTTTACTGAAATTCTTCTGGATGCTTTATTCTGCTGTGCAATTTGCAGTTAGCCCCTGTACTTCACTTATTTTACTATGAACGCCTGTTTTCTAGGGTAAAATGATTGTTTTGCCCCTAAAACTTTATGGAACTTTTTTGAATCATTTTTCTTGCATTTTTACCCTGAATTTCCGCTGAATTGTTTGAAATGCATGTTTTAGTGGTAAAATTGCATTTTAACCCCTAAAAACTTCATTTTGACTAGGATTGCACATTTGACTCCAGACTTCTTCATAATTGCATAAAATATGTTTTCCTATGTATTTTTGATGATTTGGGCTTCAGAATATCTGTTTTAATTAGAATTTGGGTTTTTTGCACAAAGGCCCCTGGAATTTTCATTATTACACTCACATATGCATTTTGCACATTTTTTCACATCTTTCCGTTCAAGTTTTCTTGCCTTTCCTTCCTTGCTTTGCACACACTTTTCTAGCTTGTTCCGAGTTTGGTTTTCTCACCGCTTCAAGGATTTTTCCTCGATTTTTGCCTTTAGATTTGTTTTGGTTTTCCATCGCCCGAGGGCGTACATTAAAAGGCTTGTCAAAGCCGACATGGTCCCGAAATGAGGATTATTTTCCCCTTTTTGATTTTCTCGGATTTATCCCAATTTTCGTTGATTCGTGAGACGCTTTCTGAAAATTTCTCGATTTTCCCCATCGCCCAAGGGCGTACAGTAAAGCGGCGTACTCAATGCCTACATTTGACCCTCGGATTAACTTTTTCCCTTTATTTCACTTTTCTCTTTGATTTAGCATGTTTTCAATCATATTTAGCATGAGCATATAGAATAAGCAAGTATACATCCATAAACCATTGACAATAGGGAAACCTAGAAAGACCGAGTTTTCTCGGGCATATGGGGGTGCCTAACCCCTTCCCCATGTGTAACCAGAATCCTTACCCATTCTCTGGCCCACATTCATTTGTGCATTATCCATTAGGCTTAGAGCACACACATACATTTTGCATCTTATTTGCTTCTCGATTTTCTTGTGCTTCTTGGTTTTCCTCATCTTTCCATTAAAAGACTAGGTGGTGACTCCTTTCCTTATCCATTTATCTTCCCATGGTGTTTCTGGGTCTAGTCTTTTCCTCCAAATTCACCATCTTCGCTGTGACCGTATCGGGTCTCCTCATGTGCTTCCACGCACCCGGTAGGAGGAGAGCCGCGCAAGGGTTCCACTGGCATGGTCACAACCGTCCTAGGTATTGAACTTGTCAAATGCCATGCCCCTATTGGTCCAAATGACTGACCACTAGATGTCAGAGTTACATGCTGTGGATAGTACTGTGGTGGAACAAGAGGCAGAGTTGATAGTCCCACTACTAATGCAGCGAGAAGTTGTGGCAAAGGCTGTGGTGGTGGTGTGTGAGGTGCTACATGGAATGCATGGGATGGCTACAAGGGAACTTCAGGAGTAGGATGAATAGAAGATGTCAGAGTTGGATCCATTGAAAGAGCCATTCCCTGTAACTTCTGAGTGAGAGCCAGAAGCTACTGAGGTTGCATGGTGGAAAGACTGTCAGTAGTAGACAACCTCAGTAGTAGTATTGATAGTTAAAGAATTGAATGGAACGGAGGTCAAAGGAGGCTGAAGACCTAGCCTCTTGTGGACATGGCACCTACTGAAGGAATGATCGCAATTGATTGGGTGTCAAATGTGATAGAATTCGTCAAAGGGTACTGTGGAGGTTACCACAGTGGAGGTACTGTGATAGCTTCAATAATGGGCTTCAGATTGATCAGGTCCAAAATTGAAATATTTGCTTTGACCTTCTTCAATTGGGCTGTAATGTCAAGCACAAGGTGGTCCTTCTTATTGGTGGTGGCATTGGCTCTGGTGGATGTCTCTTCTAGGACTAGATTAGAAGTCTGGTTCTTTGGCTAAGATGATGAGGTTGTTGGTAGATTGGACTTGTTGGCTGGAACCGAAGCCTTGTATACTCGTCCCTACCATGTTACCTCTGCAGACATTTTTATGGCGTAACTATAAGGCATACGATGGGTATCTTGTGTCAAGTCAATGACCAGAGGAGTACGAGCTTGAAGTTTCACTTGGGTTAAGGTTGATGTGTTTGGAGAGGCCATGGGAGGAGCAGGTGTCGACATTTTCTGGGATGACTCTGGCTTAGGCTTAGCTAATAAACAAATAGGCGGTGAGGTAGACTGCATGGTGAATCTGGCGGTCGTACACCTCGACTTGATAGTTAACTGGATCATGTTGATCATAGTATTGGAAGTTTCAACAAAAGATCGATAGAGCTAATAAGGGAATGGGATCGAGATATCATGAATTAGGAGAGAAGGATTAGAAAGAAGAGGGGCTAACACAACAAGAGAAATAAGATGAATCCCTGAAGCCCTGGCTGTTCCTGCATGCTCAGGTAGGGGCCGATTCACTATGTTAGCATGTGTAGATGCTGATGTGGTTGCTACTGGCACAGTTGGCAAAGACTCTACCTCCTATGTGTTAATGATGATGACTTTCTGGTCAATCAAATCCTGTATGGCATTCCGAAGTGTGAAACAAGTATCCGTAGAATGCCCTACAGCTCTATGCAAACTGCAAAATAAGTTTGCTTTATACCACGATGAAAGTGGGTTTGACGGTAGGCGAACTTCTAGATGCTTTAGGAGTGACAAGACCATGGAGAGAATGGCACTCAGTGGCTCGACCAAAAGCATGTAATCTCTTTCAGGTCATTGAGGCTGTCTTTGACCTTGGTTGCGCCCTTGCCTTGCCAGTGTAGGCGAGTATACTAGCTCAGTGGTGGTGGTGATTTGTGTCGTGTGTGGTGTCCTAGGTGTCGGGGTAGAAACTACCTGATTTGGAGCTAGCCAGCTCATCACATCGACTAGCATAACGAGAGTCCCAATGTATGCTACAACATTCTTGGAAGTATCTTTTCTCTAGGCATAGCTGGTGTTGGATCTACTGTTGCCACCATTGCTATTTCTAGTACTACCATTGCGGTTTGAAGCTGTAGTCTACTTGGCAAACACTACAAGGGCAAGGAAGCTTCCACTATGCAATGAATTCTCGACTCGGGTGCTAGCTTTAATCAAGGATGCAAAAGTAGAGATAGGTTGGATGCTCAGCAGTACCTCAATAGTTGGTTGTGCCTCGTGAATTATCATCTTGATGGACTCCTCATCAGAAGGTCTATCTCGAACTTGTGAAGTTAGGGCTCGCCAGTGCCTGACGTAATCTCTGAATGGCTCGTGGGGCTTCTGCCTTGTTACGACTAGGTCCTCGAGCTTTGGGACCATGTCGAGGTTGAATGAATACTGCTCCTAAAATGCCTGAATGAGGTCATTCCAGGGCTTAATTGAAGACATATCCAGATATGTGAATCATTTTAAAGCAGGACCTGCAAGGCTTTTCTGGAATAGGCGAATAAGTAACCTCTCATCAGCTTGAAGCTGAGTGAGATTGCCACAATACGCCCTCTGGTGAGAAATAGGGTAGACTTTCCCATTATATTTTTCAAAATCCTGGATGTGAAAGTTTGGAGGGAGAATAGCCTCTAGAAAGTAACAGAGGTCCTAAAAATGGCAAGGTTGGTGGTCTCCACCGTGCACCACATGTAGTGCCCTTTCTAGATTGCTCATTTTGGCAAGGAAAGCGTCTAGAGTTGCTTCTATTGGTGAAGGTGAAGCTTGACCAACATACGTCGAATGGGTTGCACCTAGTTGCTCCTTTGAATCTACCATCTTGCCACTTGGTGCAATAGCGGTATGGCTAGCGTACCTGTGCGTTGTTGCATGGTGTTGTGGAATGAATGGAGGAACCTGAGTTTGATGCAAGGGCGAAGGATAGAGAGCATGCTGTGTAGTGGGTGGTGCTGGATGCGGGAGTAGTAGATTTTGTACCAATACAGTCCTAGGTAATGAGCTTGTCAAATGCCATGCCCCTATTGGTCCAAATGACTGACCACTAGATGTCGGAGTTACATGCTGTGGATAGTGCTGTGGTGTAACAGGAGGCAGATTCGATAGTCCCACTACTAATGCAGTGAGAAGTTGTGGCGAAGGCTGTGGTGGTGGTGTGTGAGGTGCTACATGGAATGCATGGGATGGCTACAAGGGAACTTCAGGAGCAGGATGACTAGAAGATGTCAGAGTTGGATCCATTAAAAGAGCCATTCCCTGTAACTTCTGAGTGAGAGCCAGAAGCTGCTGAGGTTGCATGGTGGAATGACTGTCAGTAGTAGACAACCTCAGTAGTAGTACTAATAGTCAGAGAAGTGAATGGAACAGAGGTCAAAAGCGGCAGAAGACCTAACTGTCCTGTGGACATGGCACTTACTGAATGAATGATCGCAATTGATTGGGTGTCAAATGTAACAGAATTCGTCAAAGGGTACTGTGGAGGTTACCACAATGGAGGTACTGTGATAGCTTCAATAATGGGCTTCAGATTGATCAAGGTCTGCAATTAGATCAAGAACCCTTGTGGAGGTTACTGTGATAGCTTCAATAATGGGCTTCGGATTTATCAGGTTCTACCAGTGTCCCAAAATTGTAGGGTAAGAAGTCTCACATGTTTGAAGGTGACTATTGTGAGGCGTAGGCACAATAGCTGAGGTCAAGATAACAGTGGAAGGAGGGACTGAGGTAGAGATCCCATCTGAAGCAACCGAGGAAAAGGACTCGCTAGTGTGTTGAGCCATGGCTAATCGAGAATAAGTGAGAATCGGACTATGATCGCTGACAAGTGCACAACACCTACGAGGAGCTATCATCTAAAGTTACGAATTACTCAAAAAAGACAATCGAGAACAATGTCTCAGAGTGAGAGTCACTACAGGGACAACACGGGCTCTGGCTAAGGAACTTGTATAGACCTATAAACAGAAGGTAAAGAAAAGACAGGTGTTGAAACCTAAAGGAAAGAAACAAAAGAATGAAAGACGTTAAGCGCAATGCAAAATGTTTATTAAGGTGGCATGAATGGCACACGTGCACATGAATGCTTCTAAAATGTTCTCTCTCACCAGCTAAGTGTGTCCTGATAGGCTGTCTACTCTAGACTCTCTCAAGGTGATTCAGGTCTCCAACTCAATGTAGAAAGTAAGGTCCCCGCTCTAAATCCCGACCAATGTACAAGCAGTGAACGAGTGGTGCGTTGGTGACCTCGACTCCTACAGTAGCAAGGAGTTGTACCCTCTACTAACACCGACACGACCCCAGACATGGGAGAATAGGCTGGCCACACATCCTACGCCAAAGCCATAGAATGGGTAACTAAGACTGTCCTTCTTAGACTGAGTAGGTGGACTCTAAGAAGAGAAGATGCATGCTCCAATATGATCATACATGTGCATATGTTTGGGGTCTTTTATTTGCGTTTTATTAAATCAGAGGGGATTGTGAAGATTTGTCTCTAGTTAGGCCTTATTATTTGTTCATCTGAATTTGTGTGTTTATTTTAACCAAGAAGGGAAGTAACATGTCTCCACTTTCCTAATCATGGGAAATGTGGAAAGGGAAAAACACACACAATCATGACATTCAAACTCTCAATCAACAAGCAAAAGGCATGAGCATGGCATGTGCTAGTGTCGTGTCATAAGGAAGGTGAAAAGAAGCAAGTATCATATCAAAAGGCATGTATCCGGTCATGCGCATGTGTCGTGGCATAAAAGAAATGAAAGGCATGTACAATCTAACATATACAAACAAGTATAACAAGTAGTAAACACAAAGTAGACAAGACAACGCCAAGCAAACGGGAAACCAAAGCGAAAGTTAGAATCTAGTATCCCTAGTAGAGTCATCAGTTCTTGTGACCATGCCGATGGAACCCGCATGACTCCTCGTGCATGGAAACACACGAAGAATCTTGATATGGTCATGGCAAAGATGATGAATCTGAAGAAGAATGCTTGACTCGAAACACCAAATAAAGGCAAAGAAAAGAATAAGGAAAAGGAGTTACCATCAAATCTTTTCATGAAAAGACAAGGAAAACTGAATTCTATAAAATGCAAAGAAAACAATGCAAATGAACACATGTTTGTTTCGTGCCTAATGGATGCAACACACAAATTATTGCGGGCCAATGAAAGGGTAAGGATTCTTGTTACGCAGTGGGAAGGTGTTAGGCACCCCCATATACCAGAGAAATCAGTCTTTCTAGCATAACCGCTTACTCATGAACCAAATGTGTGTGTGTGCTTGTCTACTTCTAATGCATATGCTTGATATGAATGTGAGAACCTAACACGAAAAACTCCATGAGAAAATGAATAAAGGAAAAAAAGGTAAGGAAAATAATTCAAGGGACAATGTAGGCATTGAGAATGCCACTTAATGTATGCCCGGAGGCGATGGGAAAGTCAAGTAAACCTGAAGCATCTAGAGAGAAAACTCATGCAAAGCATTGGAAAATAGAAAGAGGAAAATAATCTACATTTGGGTCAATGTCGGCATTTCCATGCTTGTTAATGTACACCCTTGGACGATAGGAATCCAACACAAAACAAAACCCTAAAAATCCAAGAAAACATATGAAATAATGTGAAATGTGGTAAATTTGACCTAGAGAAGATAATGTATGCAAATTATGCCAAACTAATATACTCCTTGAGGCGATAGGTAGATTGGATGAAATAAGGATGACTCAGGAAATCAAACAAAGACCATGAAATCCAAAGAAGGTCAAATCAAGAAGTAAAGAATTGGTTTTGTAACTGTCTGGATTTTGGACTCCACGTCGATGATTCTTGCCAATAAAATCTATTAGTTGTAATTGCCTGAAGAAACCATCCCTTGTAACCACCAACTCCTCTCACTGAGGTTATCCGCCAACCATCTCCATCATCAGGATTCGCGTGACCCCTCACAAGCTTAGATGGCAAACCTTAGTTGAGATCTTAACTGGACAAAGTTGGAAGGCTCGATACTTGATCGAAGAAGCTAGAATGGGCCAAGGGGAGTATGCTCAGACATTAGGATGGAACAGATAGCATCTGGATTCTACTTCCCGTCGACCTTGACGGAGAACTTGGCGGTTGGCCTCGGCAGATGACAACGATGCTTGCAGAGCCACGACGAGGTAGGGAAGAAAGATCTAGGCACATGAGAAGCAAGCCTGGATCAAGAGGGGCTCCTCCATGTGATCAGATCGTTGGATAGCCATCCTAATCACTCCCCCCACCCAGCTCGTCGACGGAAGTGTCAGTCGACTATGGAGGGACATCAATGAGCCTCACAGAAGACTAAAGAGGCATGGCAAATGGAAAAGAGATATCAGACCAACAAGACTGAAAGGAGAAAAGCAAAATCAAGCATTCTAACAAGTGGAAGGATTGTCAGATCCTTCCACCAGTCCACCTCGTCGGCATGAACGTTGATTGCCCTCGTCTGATGTTGGTGACGGTAGAGAGAGAAGCAAGGAGATCGTCCAAGGCACACTCATGAAGGTCCTGAGGCTCACAATCCTCACCCCTAGCTCTGAGCACATTAGAAGGGGAGAAGCTTCTCGTCACTACTAGTTTCAGTGATCGTCGAAGAAGGAGAGGGATCGAGGGCCAGAATTCGACACTCGACAGCAAGTACACTCACACTGAGCTTAAACAGAAATAGAGGAGAGTTAGAGGCTTACCTGTGGTGTGTCGAAGAGCGTTGAAGACTCCTCAAGTCTCGAGCGGCGTCAACAAAGGAGGGGACCATCGCTAGAAGCACCGAAGTTGGAGCTGGGATCACTTGGAGCCAGAGAACTAGAGCATGGAGCTAGTTGGATGGAAACAATGGCGATCAACATGAAGGAGTAAGCTTAGGATCAATCCAGGCTATCGCCGATGAATGATCAAGTGACTAAATGACGAGAAGGACTTCTGAACCCTTTGATACTGAAACAAGGCACTTCACTAGCCATTATTGCCACTTAAATCCATTGCTTATTAACGTCATAATGTATCCGAGTGGGGACACATCTTTTTAGTGCAAACCAGGTACATTGTTCATATAGCCTTTTGTCCTAGCATGCCTACGTTGTCTAGATGCTCTTTACTTCTTGAATTGCTTTGTGTTCTCCATGTTTCGTTTTGCATCCCGTCGACAGATGGTCGATGACCCATGTGAGGCTAACAGCCCATGAGCATGAGGTCAGAGGCGCTTCAAGGCATCTAAGCACCTGGCCACCATTAATGGCCGATCAGACTACAGCACGACTAGTTGAACCCATGAAAATGGGAAGAGAGGACCATGCATCCTAGTTTCATTTCATTGTTTCCTGAGCTTTCTTCCTACCTCCCTTTTGGTTCCTAAATTACCTCAGAGGGCCAGCTTTCCCTTCCAGCCCCAATCACGACTAGAGTAGGGGGTGGTTTTGCAGTGGTCAAGTCCAAAGGGAATGGGGGAGGCTCGATGCTTTATGATTAGTTTTTACTACCAATCTCTGCTTACCTATGTTTGTTCTATGATTATGGATGTTGGTCTACATGTATTTGCTCTCTTGTTGCTTGGGGAAGATGATGAAAGTCTACCGTCTGATGCAAATTTTCAGACCATGGGTCGATACCACGTGTTGGTTGCATGGGTAGCCTGGTCCAAAGCAAAGCCAGACTGAGCCCCCACCTTTTGCTTGTTGTTTACATATAGTTTTACCAATTAGTTGGTTTTTTTCTCTTCTAGATTGCTCACTTTACTAGCTACCATGCTTGGTTGAGTGTTTTGGATTTTATAACTCATTTTTGGGATGATGAAAGTCAGTTGTTTGAGGTGTGTCCATGGATTGCGGCCAAGTTTTGCAGCTGGGTGGCATGGTTTTGCCAGACCCTTTTGCTTGTATCCTCATTCAATACTGTTCTTTACTCTGATTTGATTGCATCTTTTTCATGTTTACCTTTCCCTACACTTGATTTATGCTTGCATCATCATGCTTAAGTGGCAAACATATAACGGCACCCAAGCACCTACATGGCCTCATAGGTGAGCGAGTAAATTGGGAAAGACTGATTTATCGAGTGTGTGGGGGTACCTAATACCTTTCCCATGTGTAACAGGAGTCCTTACCCTTTCTTTAGCTCGCATTGACCCTTGTGTTGCATCCATTTGGCACAGATTCTCTCATTACATTCCGATTTTTGTTTTGTCGATTGATTCTTTCAATTTTTCTCATCTTCCGAATTGAATAGACTAGGTGGCAACTCCCTTTTCCTTATCCATTTTATTTGTGATGTTTTTCTCTCCTTGAGTGGAACATCCTTCTTCGGATTAGCCTTTTCACTGTGGCCTATCGGTCATCGTGTGTTTCCTCCACACACTGAGGGAGCAGGGTCCCTCACCGGTGTGGTCACAGTAAACTGGTGACTCCACTGGGGATACAAGACTCTGGCTTTCGTTTATCCACTTTTCGCTTGCTTGGCTTTTGTTCTTGTCTACTTTGCTCTGCTTTTGTTGCCTTGTTGCCATTATGTTTGCGTTTAACATTACATGCTTGTTGTTACATGCCTTTTGCTTGTTGAGTGTTTTCTTTTACACATTTGCTATGCCACAACACAAGCACATGACACGTACAAGCCATGATCCTGCCTTTTGCTTGATGTATTCTTACATGTATACCATGCTTTAGTGTTTTCTTCCCCTTTCACACTTGCCATTCTAGGGAAAGTAGAGACGTGTTTACGTCCCCCTTCTGGTTTAATCTAAAAATTGCAAATAATAAAATAATGCTTAGGTGGAACTACAGACTTCAACACACTCTCTCCCCTATCCAACTTAATAAAACTCGCAAGTAAAAGTCAATAAAGCATATCACATGTGTGAACATTTTAGAAGCATGCATCTTCTCCTCTTCTGTGTCCACCTACAAACTACGAAGGACAGCTCTGGTCCCCCTTCTAAGGCTTTGGTGTAGGATGTGTTGCCATTTTGTCTCCTTTGTTTGGGGTCGTGTTGATGTTAATAGAGGGTACAACTCACTACTACTGCATGAGTCGAAGCTCCTAATGTACCACCCATTCATTGCCTGTGTTTTGGCTGAGATTTAGAACAGAAACCTTACTTCTTGGCTCGAGTCTAATCCCAAACCCATGAGAGCATTCTTGGTGGGTCATCTGCTTGGGACAAGCATGGTAAGAGAGCACATTTTAGGGCATTCAACTATATCGTGTGCTATTGTAATGCCCCTACCCCGGGCATGCTATCAAAACACAGTATCCTAAGCATAATTACACTAATTACAGGAACATTAAATAACTGTAACTAAGGCTCACCTTCAGTATCTCAATGTGCGGCTAGAAGCTCCAACTCTTACACCAAAACTTGACTGCACGCGATCTACACCTGGAAACCAAACAAAGCAAACGTGAGTGACATCTAAGTCACCCAGTAGGCGCCCCAAACACACAAAACCACAAAAATCTCTGCAAAACCATTAAAATCTCGCTTTTAATTTTCAAAGTTGGTTTTCTTTTGAAAATCCAGTTTTAAAACACCCTTTTCTTTTCATTTAAATCACTTGGGAGTCTATTCCAGATTCCATACCCTTTTCAAAACCAATCTTTTCTTTTCAAAACATTTAGAAACCATTTTCCAAAACATGTCCTTTTCAATACTTGGGATTTCTTCATAAAATCACCATCTTTCTCAAAAACTCATCTTTCTTTCTTTTATATTTTCCAAAACCTTTTTCATATTTCGAAGGAAATCACATTTTTGACCAAAACCAGCCTAAGGCACGTTGCCTCTCAGGGCTCAAAACTAAAACCGAAATCATTGGCTGGTGTAGACACCCCAAGTTCCCAATTTTTCAGGATGGAGATGTGGTGGCTGAACTCTAACCCTAATTGAGCCCACTTGGGCCCACAAGACCTATTTAGGCCCATTTAATTCCATAAAGGCCCATTTAAGTCATTTGCGCCCATTAAAGCCCATTAGGCCTATGGAGGCCCACATAGGGCCATTAAGCCCAATCAAGCCCATCTTGGCCCCAAAGTCCACAAAGGCCCACAACAATTTAACCCATTTCCTCCCTCTCCATATTCCTTATTTTCTCCTTCATTTTCATTGAATTTTCACCAACTCACCCTTTCTTCTCACTGAACCCACGTCTTCTCCACTGACCTCTCACGAACTAGCCATTGAACTTATCTAGCCAGCTCAAGCTCCATCAGACCAGCATCTCCCAGAGCAGCCAGAGCCACTAATGTGCCACCGATGAAGCTTGGATCGCCGTTGATCTCTGTCGACGATCAAGGGGGCAGCAGGGAGGCAATAGTTTGGGTTCCTATTAGTTTGTTAGGTTGTTACGAGTTTAGTTAGTGGGTTAGGTAGTTTGTTAGATGGTCTGTTAGGACAGTTAGCAGACTGTTATGGGTTGGGTCATTGGGTTTCTCTGCCTATAAAAGGAGGGGTAGAGGTAGAGTTTTAAAAGGACTTTTTGGCGAGAGAGAGTTAGAGAGTTGAGAGTGCCAAAGAATTCCAGAGAGAAAGGGGAGCTTGTGGGAAGGAAAGGAGGAGAATTCAGACACTCCGGCGAGCTATGAAGGAGCCTCACGTCGTCAGGCTAGGTACGCTCTCTTCAGACCTCCTTTAGTTTCAAACATTGCTTCCTAGGATCCCCACTCTCTTTCTGGATCAATTCCGAGCAATTCAGGGATTTTCTCTAAACGGAATTGCTCCCCGGAGCTCGCCGTCGCCGTTTTCCGACGATATAGGTGGGAGGGTGGTCCAGGGCATGGTCCTGGCCCCTAGTAGGTCCTATCTTTCTCCCCTGGTCTTCCTACTACTTCTCCGATCCCTGGCGCGCTGCTTCATCGCCTCCAGAAGGCTCCACCCGAAGATCGCCGAAGTTACACAAATCATGCCGTCGTCGAAGAAGACAACTGCTCCAGAGAAGGAGTGCGCCCCTCGCTGCTCCAAGCTCCTTCGATGGTCCAGCAACACTCCCCGACACTCCATGAAGCCTTCGGAGCCTCCTGAATCGCACCACAAGCTCTGGATCACCGTAGCAGCCACGCTCATCGAAGGAGACCACGACGGCGACAGGCGACTCCCCTCATTGCACGATCAGCCTCCGTTCAAGCTCCTGGAGAAGCAAGGAAGCCTCTCACGTTGCCCTGAGGCCTCCATGACCACTGGATTGCTGCGTCGCTGCCTTCCAAAAGCTCCGTTTTCCTCGATGCCATCACCGGAGCACCTCGACAAAGAGGTAGATGGGAGGCTCGTTCCCACCGTTGATTCCTTGATCTACGCCGGTGGATCATCTCCCCTAACCTTCTTCTTGCCTCCCGTGAAGTCTAATCTCAGATCAGACCACGGGAAGGCCTTTGATGGCCCCCTCTGGCGGTCGTCAGCGGCGGAGCTCCGTCGCCGGTGACCGTCGTTCTTTTTTCATTTAAAAACAAATTAAAACATTTTATTTTGATTCAAATTCAGAAACTTTGTTTTTTCTTATATTTTGGTCCTTTTTGTATTACAAATAGGTCCTCCATTCATTTTTCATAAATAATTTAAATAAAGTTTTGACTGAAAATATTACATTTTCCCCCCTGAACATTTAAAATAATGTTTTCCAGGTTTAAGAATTTAACAAAAGCCCCCTGGATTTCTTTTCATGCTTTTTAATCCAACATTTTTGCATAAAAGCCCTTGTATTCGTCTGAAACTATCAAGAATGATATTTTTGCTGGTTAAATTGCATAAAAGCCCCTGTATTTTACTAGAACTTTCCAGAATGCACATTTCTTTGGTTTATTTGCATTCTAACCCCTGGACTTTACTAAAACCTCTCTCAAAGCTTATTTTTTCTGGTTAAATTACATTTTAACCCCTAGTTTCTTCTAGAACTATTCTGAATGCATTGTTTTGCTGGGTAAATTGCATTTTAGCCCCTGTACTTCATAGATTTCGCTCTAAATGCCTATTTTCTAAGGTAAAATGACTGTTTTGCCTCTGAAACTTTCTAAAACTTTCCTGAATCATTTTTCTTGCATATTTTACCCTGAATTTCCACTGAATTGTTTTAAATGCATGTTTTAGTGGTAAAATTGCATTTTAACCCCTAGGAAACTTCATTTTGACTAGGATTGCACATATTTGCACATTTGACCTCAGATTTTTTCATAATTGCATAGAATGTGTTTTCCTATGTATTTTTGATGATTTGGGCTTCAGAATTTGGGTTTTTTGCACAAAGGTTCCTGGAATAACGCCTCAATCCCAGGCACGCTACCAAAACACAGTATCAAACATAATTACACTAATTACAGAAACAACAAATAACTGTAATTAAGGCTCACCTTTAGGATCACAATGTGCGGCTAGAAGCTCCAACTCCTACATCGGAACTCGAATGCACGCGGTCTGAACCTGAAAACCAAATAGCATGCATGAGTGACATCTAAGTCACCTAATACGCGCCCCAAATCATACAAACCACAAAACCTCGGCAAAACCATGAATCTCATTTTTTCAAAACTTGGTTTTCTCTTTTTGAAAAAATCATCCTTTCTTTTATTAGACAATCACTTGGGAATTCAATCCCAATCCATGCTTTTTCAAAAGCCATGTTTCCTTTTCTTTTCTCAAAACATTTGGAAATTCATTCCAAAATCACTTTTTCTTTCAAAACATTCCTTTACATTTCTTTCAAAAACCTTTTGGAATTCATTTTCCAAAACATTTCTATTTCCAATATTTTGGGATTTCTTCCCAAAACACACTTTCAAATTCACATTTCTAACTAGATCCAGCCTAAAACACAATGCCCCATTGGGCTCAAAACCAAATCATAAACACTGGATGGCAACTGGTTAAAACATCATCATTTCTTTTCAGGATTTTAGGACCATTTCATCAGTCCAATCCTGACCAAATCACATTTCTCTTTCTTTATTCATTTCCACTTTTCTTTACTGTTGTTACCTTGATCAGGGGTAACCAGGCACACGAACAGTAGGCAAAGACATCCTTCCCTTACCTTCCTGCACTGCCGTGATGAAATTCCCAGTGCGGGATGTCACCGCCCCAGCCAACCGGCCTCAATTTCATTTTTACAAGTGCACGGGGATACGTCTCTGTCTGACGCCCCAGTTGATGACCCGAACAAGTAGGTTCAATGACCTAGGCTCAGCCTACACCGTTGGTGACCCGAACAACTAGGCTCAAAAGCCCAGGCTCAGCCTACACCGCTACGAGCTTGATGACCCGAACAACTAGGCTCAAAAGCCCAGGCTCAGCCTACACCGCTACGAGCTTGATGACCCGAACAACTAGGCTCAAAAGCCCAGGCTCAACCTACACCGCTACAAGCTCAGCAACCACATTATCAGTGTTCCATTTCAAAACTAATTTCCATTTCATTCCATTCTCGTTGTAGGACTCTATTTCCTGGCAACACCTGACCCTTCATTGGGGTCCCAAGTCAAGCCATGAAAACCATGCTTAAAATCATAAATTGGGTATCATGCCCAAAACCACATAAAACCATCTTTTTCATTCATTAATAGGGTCTAAAACCCAAAACCTCACTCAAATTCATTTCTTTGGGGTTCCACATGCCTCCATGTCATTACATGGGGAAACATCATTCACATAAACTCAACATACCATTTAAAACCATTGAACATTCATTAAAATCCATGTTTAAGCATATCAGGTTTAGGGCAAAAACGGCAGACCGAATCCCTAGTTCGATGCCGAAATTCCCTGTTTCGGTACACCGAACATTTTCTGTATGCCGAAACCTCCTATTTCGGTCAACCGTGAAATTTTGATCTACCGAACCGTGGGATCTAGCTTAATCTGCTAGGATTTCGGCATACCGAATAAATTCAGTATACCGAATTCCTCGCAGACAGGGCACTCCCTTTTCCGAGCAGTGAAAAATCACCCCAAGTGGGAGACCCTATCAGATCCCCCAAACATTCACCAACAATTTCCATAAAATCATGGGGTGTAGACCCTCAAGTCTACTTCAAAACCCCTCAAACCATTCATGATTCCATCAACCACACAGTTCAAAAGAAAATCACAAGGGGAAGAAGCTCAAGAACGGCTACTGTAGCCTTCAACCCCAAAATCACATTTTCCCCATAAACATCAATCCTTACTGTATGATCTCTACATTGTCATGCCATACATCACATTCCCATTCATTTCATGATTTTTCTACAATTTAACATGCATTTCTCTTAATTTCATGGAATTAACCCATCCTTAATAAAAACTAAACCGAGGAAGGGAAAGGAGTCGCGTACCTAGCTCAGCAGCCCGGTGACTCTCCCCGCACTCCAGCGAACCTCCTCGTGCCCCGGCGAACCTCCTCGACCTGCAGAACCCACTGGCAGGTCACCCCACCTCCTCGATTACACGTCGCTCCTCTCCTCTCCTCCTCTCTCGGTCACCCCTTCCTCCCTTCGCATGCCGTGGACTTTGTTTATCCTCTTCTCCTCCCGCATTGCGTCGGCCACCCATTGCATCAGAGGAGACGACGAGGCACAGATCGGTGTCGCTGGTGGCACGGGTCGGGGAAGGGAAGGAAGGAGACGGGGAAAAAAATAGTGCGGGCTTGTGAGAGGATGGAAAGAAAGGAGAAAAAGAAGGAAAAGAAAGGAAGAAAAGATAGGCACGCAAATCGAGACGACTGTGCACCCTCAAGTTGGACTCCACATTGGTCCCAAATCATAAACAAGCGCACAGATAACCAACCACAAGCTCACACAAACAAGAAACAACAGATTATTCATTAATAAACCATTTAAGCAATATTACAATTAATTACATGGTTTACAAATAAAAATGGATAATCAGGCTGAGATGTCACAAGTGAATTTATCAACCAGATCGTAGTCGATGACAAAACAAGGGACAAAGTAGTGAATTTGTCAACTAGGTCGCAACCAGTGACCAAACACAGGGCAAAGTAGCAAATTTGTCAACTAGATCACAACCAATTGCAAAACATAAAGCTAAATAGTGAATTTGTCATCTGAATCGTAGTCGATGACGAAACGCGAGGCAGAGTAGGGAATTTGTCAACTAGGTCATAGTTAGTGAGTAAACATGAAGTAGAGTAGTGAACTTTTCAATCGGAACGTAGTCCGTGACAAAATGTGGGCCAGGAGCGACGAATTAGTCAACTAAGTCGCATCCAATGACAAAACGTGAGGCAGAACAACAAGTATTTCAACTAGGTAGTAGTTGATGACATAACATGGGGTAGGAGTAGTAAATTTTCTCAATCAGATCGCAGCCAATGACAAAACGTGGGGTAGGAGTAGCAAATTTGTCAATTGGGTCACAACTAGTGATAAAACACAAGGTAGAGTAGCAAATTTGCAAATTGGGTTGCAGTCGATGACAAAACATGGGACAGAGCAGTGAATTTGTCGATTGGGTCACAACTGGTGACAAAACACGAGGTAGGAGCAGTGAATTTGTCATTTGGGTTACAACTGGTGACAAACACAGGGTAGGAGAAGAGAATTTGTCAATTGGGTTGTAGTCTGTGAATAAACACGAGACAATGTAGTGAATTTGTCTATCGGAATGTAGTCGATGATAAAACACAAGACAGAGTAAATTTGTCAATCGGGTTGCAGTCAGTGTGACAAAATGTAGGGTAAAGTAGTCAATCTGTCAACCGAGACGCAGCCCATGACAAACACAAGGTAGAGCAATGAATTTGTCAATCGAGTCATAGTAGTTGACAAAACATAGGGTAGAGCAGCAAATTTGTCAACTAGGTTGCAGTATGTGACATAACATGAGGTAGAGCTACGAATTTATCAATTGGGTCGTAACTAGTGAAAAAATGCAAGGCAAAGCAACTAATCTGTCAATCGAGTCACAACAGGTGACAAAGTTTAGGGCAGTGCTGCAAATTTGTCAACCAGGTCACTACTGGTGACGAAACGCAAGGTAGAGCAACAAATTTGATGATTGAGTCACAGCCAATGACAACGCAAGAAAGAGCAATGAATTGTCAATCGGGTCACAGTTGGTGATAAAATAAAGGAAAGAGCAGTGAATTTTTCAATTGGGTCACAATTGGTGACATAATGTAGGGCAGAAGTAGTAAATTTGTCAACTTGGTCGTAACTTATGACAAAACATGGAATAGTAGTAGTGAATTTGTCAATTCGGTTGCAACCAGTGATAAAACACGGGATAGAGCAGCGAATTTGCCAATCGAGTTGCAGTTGGTGACAAAACATGGGGTAGAGTAGCAAATGTTTTGACTAGATCGCAGCTAGAGACAAAACACAAGATAGGAGTAGTGAATTTGTCAACTCGGTTGCAATTGATGACAAAATGTAGGGCATGAGAAGCGAATTTGTCAATCAAGATACAGTTGGTGATAAAACACGAGGTAGAGGAGAAAATTTGTGGATCAGATTGTAGTCGATGACAAAATGCGAGTCAAAACAATGAATTTTTAAATCAGATCACAATCGATGACAAAACGTGAGATAGAACAATGAATTTGTCAGCTAGATTGCAGCCAGTGACAAAACGCAAGGCAGAGTAGTGAATTTTTAAATTGGGTCGCAATTAGTGACAAAATGCAGGACAAAGCAATGAATTTGTCAATGGAGTCATAATCATTGACAAAATGCAAGGTAGAGTAGCGAATTTGTCAATTGGGTCGTAGTAGGTGACAAAACATGAGGTAAAGCAGCGAATTAGTCAATCGGGTTGCAACCAATGACAAAATGCAAGGAAGAGCAACAAATTTGTCAACTAGGTTGTAGCAATTGACAAAATACAGGGTAGAGTAGTGAATTTGTCAACCAGGTCGCTGGCGGTGACAAAACACAGGGTAGAGCAATGAATTTGACGATCAGGTCGGAGCTAGTGACAAAACACAAGGAAAAGTAGCAAATTTGTCAATTGAGTCATAGTCAATGATAAAATGAAGGAAAGAGTAGCAAAATTTTCAATCAAGTCACATTTGGTGACATAACACGGGTAGGGGGAGTAAATTTGTCAATTGAGTCATAGTCGATGATAAAACGTGGGGTAGGAGTAGTAAATTTGTCAATTGAGTCGTAGCCGATGACAAAATGCGGGGCAAAGCAGCGAATTTGCCAATCAAATTGTAGTTGGTGACAAAACGTGGGATAGAGTAGCGAATTTGTCGATCAAGTCAAAGTTGGTGACAAAACACAAGGTAGGAGCGATGAATTTGTCAATAGGGTCACAACCTCTACAAAACACAAGGTAGGAGAAGCAAATTTTTCAACTAGGTCGCATTCGGTAAAAAAACAAGGTAGAGGAGTGAATTTGTCAATTGTATCGCAACTATTGACAAAACGCGAGACAGAACAACAAACTTGCTAGTCGAGTCGCAGTCGATAAAAAAACATGGGGTAGAGTAGTGAATTTGTCAATTGGATCATAGCCAATGACAAAACGTAGGGCAGAGTAGCAAATTTGTCAATTGAGTTGTAGTCGTTGACAAAACACAGGGTAGTGCAGCAAATTTGTCAATTAGGTTGTGACTAATGACAAAACACAAGGCTAAGCAGCCATTTGTCAACTAGGTCACAGATAGTAACAACACGCGAGGCAGAGTAATGAATTTGTCAATCAGGTCATAGTAGGTGACAAAATAATGGGCAAAGTAGTGATTTGTCAACCAGGTTGCTGGCAATAACAAAATGTAGGGTAGCACAGCAAATTTGGCGTAGGGTAATAGTTAGTAACAAAACACAAGGAAGAGCAGTGAATCTGTCAATCAGGTCACATTCGGTAATAAAACATAGGAAAGAGCAACAAAATTTTAAATTGGGTCACAATTGGTGGCATAATGCAGGGTAGGATCAGTAAATTTCTCAACTAGGTTGCAGTTGGTGAAAAAAACATAGGGTAGGAGCAGCGAATTTGCATATTGGTTGTTGTCGGTTACGAAACGTGGGATAGAGCAACAAACTTGCTAATTGAGAAGTGGTCGGTGGTACATCGCAAAGTAGAGTGGCGAACTTGCCAACCAAGAAGTAGTCGATGGCAGAACACGAGACAAAGTGTTGAACTTGCCAACTGAGAATCAGTTGATGGCAAATCACGGAGTAGAGTGGAAAACTTGCCAACTGAGAAGCGATCGATGGCAGAATGCAAGATAGAGTGACGATCTTGCCAACCAAGAAGCAATCGATGGCTGAACGCTAGCGGAGCACCAAACATGCCAACCATGAAGTGATTAGTGGCAAAACATGAAGTGGAGCGACGAACTTGCTAACGAAGATGTGGTCGATGGTAGAACACACAGTAGAGCGGTGAACTTGCCTAACGAGAAGCTGTTGGTGGTATATCATTGAATTGAGTTGCGAACTTGCCAACTGAGAAGTTGTCAGTGCTGGAACGAGGAGTCCAGCCACGATTTTGCCAACCAAGAAGGGGTCTATGGCAAAACACGAAACTGAGTAGCCTCTCGGTTGGTGGCAGAGCACAAGCGGAATAGCGAACTTGCCAACCAAGAAGTAGTCGATGGCATATTATAGAGTAAAGCGGTGCTCTTACCAACCAAGAGGCAATCAGTGGTAAAACTTGGAGAGAAGTGGTGATTTTGCCAACTAGGGAACGGACGGTGGCAAATCACAAAGTAGAGTGGCAATCTTGCTAACTGAAAAGCGGTTGATGTCAGATCGTAGAGTGGAGTGGCGAACTTGCCAACCGAGAAGTAGTTGGTGGTATATTGCGAAGTAGAGTGGCAAACTTGACAATCAAGAAGTGGTTGGTGGTAGAATGCAGAGCTGAGTGGTAATCTTGCCAACAAAGAAGTGGTCGATGACAGAACGCAAAGCAGAGTGGTGATCTTGCCATCTAAGTAGCAAATGGTTGTTGAACGCAAGCAGAGCAGCAAGCCTACCAATTGAGAAGCGATTGGTGGCAAAGCATGGAGTAGAATGGCAAACTTACCAATCAAGAAGCTGTTGATGGCAAATCGTAGACTGGAGTGGCAAACTTGCCAATCGAGAACCAATTGGTGGCAGCACACAAAGCAGAGCAATGATCTTGCCAACTGAGATGTGGTTGATGGCAGAACATGAGATAGAACGACAATCTTGCCAACCAAGAAGAGATTGGTAGTGGTGCGGTAAACATGCCAAAAAGCAGTTAGTGGTGCAAAGTAGAGTGGAGCGATGAACTTACCAACCGAGAAGTGGTCAGTGGCAGATCGTAGAGCGTAGTGGTGAACCTGTCAACCGTGAAGTGGTCAGTGGCAGAACACATGTGGAGTGGCGATTTAGCCCATAAAGAAGGGGACGGTGGTTGATCCCAAAGTAAACCAGTGAACTTGCCAACTGAGAAGTGGTCAGTAGTAGAACACGAGATAGAGCAGCAATCTTGCCAACTAAGAAGCGGTTGGTGGCAGATTAGTAGAGTGGAGCTGCGAACTTGCCAACCGAGAAGAAGCCAATGGTAGATTGCGGAGCATAGTGGTGAACTTGCCAACTGAGATGTGGTCAATGATAGAACTTGCCAACTAAGAATCATCGATGGAAGAATATGAGACTGAGCGATGATCATGCCAACTGAGAAGAAGTCAGTGGCAAATCAGGAAGAGTGGCAAACTTGCTAATCGAGAAGCAATCAGTGGCAAAATGCAGAGCAAAGTGGTGAACTTGCCAATCTAGAAGTAGTTAGTTACGGAATGCAGAGTGGAGCTGTAAACTTGCCAACTTAGAAGTGGTCGATGGTAGATCGCAAAGCATAGTGGCGAACTAGCCAACCATGAAGTGGTCAGTGGTGTCGCATATGGAGTGGCAATTTTGCCAATCAGGAAAGGGTTGGTGGCTGATCTTTGAGTAGAGCAGCAAACTTACCAACTGAGAAGTGGTTGGCGATAGAACATGAGATAGAGTGACGATCTTGCCAACCGAGAAGTGGTTGGTGGTAGATTAGTAGAGTGGAGCGGCAAACTTACCAATCGAGAAGTAGTCGGTGGTAGATCGCGGAGCAGAGTGGTGGACTTGCCAACCGAGATGTGGTCAGTGGCAGAACATGGAGTAAAGTAGCAAACTTGCCTAACAAGAAGCGACCGATGGCAGATCGTTGAGCCAAGCAGTGAACTTGCAAACTGAGAAGCAGTCTTTGTTAGAACAGGGAATAAAGCGATGATGTTGCCAACCGAGAAGCTATCGGTGGAAAAACGTGAAGCAGAGTGGCAATCTTGCCAACCGAGAAGTGGTTGGTGGCAGAATGTGAGGAAGTGGCGAACTTGCCAATCGAGAAGTGGTCGGTGGCAAAATGTGGAGTAAAGCAAAGCTCTTGCTAATCGAGAAGTGGTCGGTGGTAGATTACAGAGTCGAGCGGCGATCTTGCCAACCAGGAAGCAATTGGTGGCAGAACGCGAGATAGAGCAATAGTGTTGCCAATCAAGAAGCAGTTGGTAGCATATCGCAAAGTGGAGTGGCAAAGTTGCCAACCGAGAAGTGGTCGATGGTAGATTGCAAAGCAGAGTGCCGATGTTGCCAACTGAGAAGTGGTTAGTGGTAGAATGTAGAGTAGAGTGGTGATCATGATAACTCAGTAGTGGTCGTTTGCAGAACATGAGCAGAGCGACAAACTTGCCATAGGAGATGTGGTCAATGGCAGAATGTGAGAAGGAACGACAATCTTGCCAATCAAGAAACAGTCGATGGCAGAAAGCAAAGCGAAGCAGCAATCTTGCCAACCGAGATGCGATCGATGGTAGAACATGGAGTGGTGCAGCGAAATAGCCAACCAAGAAGCAATTGGTGGCAAAACGCAGAAAAGAGCAGTGAACTTGCCAACTGAGATGTTGTCGAAGGTAGAACACAGAGCAGAGCAGCGAACTTAGCCTACCGAGAAGCAGTTGATGGAAGAACGCAAGACTGAGTAGTGATCTTGCTAACAGAGAAGCGGTGAATGGCAGATCATAGAGCAGAGTGGCGAACTAGCCAACTGAGAAGCGATCGATGGTAGGAAATGGGTCAGAGTGGCAAACTTACCAACCGAGATGTGGTCAAGGTCAAAATACATTGTAGAGCAACAAACTTGTTGACCAAGCAGTGATTGGTAGTAGATAGCAAAGTCAAGCAATGAACTTGCCAACCAAGAGGTAGTTAGTGGCTAAACGTGGAGCCGACAGGCGATCTAGCCAACTGAGAAGCAGTCGTCGATGGTAGATCGTGAAGTAGAGTGGTAAATTTACCAATCGAGAAGCGGTTGATGGTAGAACGTTAGTGTAGACACCCCAATTTGGCCTACAGTTTGATCAAATTCTAAAAAGCTAGAAAAACTTTAGAAAATTAAACAAAACGTCAGAAAACCCTAGAAATAGTTTTAAAACCTAATTCAAACAGTGAAACCCTAAAATTAGGTCAAATCGCACATTAAAGCACTAGTTTAGGTCGAATTGTAATAAAACCCTAAATACAAGTTAAATTTCATTAAAACCCTAAAATTAGGTCAATCTCATTTCATGTCCTAAACCTAAATCAAAATTTAATAAAAACCCTAAACAATTTGAAAACCCTAATTTGGTCAACCCTAAAAGTCAAAACCTAAACTAAAAGATCCTAACTAATCTCCAGCAAATAACTAACTGCAACTAACTCCCAAGAAGCCTAACTAAACAAAAACTTAACTAATCACCCATTAACTAACTAATCCCTAACTAATCAAAACTAACCTATAACTAACTAAACCATCAACTAACCACCTAACAACCTCCACCCCCATCCTAACAACCCACCTGGCCTATAAATACCTCGTTATTGCAAAAGAAGAGGACTTCTTTGGACTTTTGGAGCTTTTTGGAGAGAAATTCCAATTTCAAAAGAGAGGAGTGAGGAGAGCTTGAGAGAGGATTCTACACACAACCAGAGCAACCAG
>JAMKQA010024252.1:0-24447 GCA_024699735.1 Posidonia australis
TTTTTGGCCATTGAGGGTCGGGATAATTGGCATTGTCTTTTGTAATTTTTTTTGTTTTCTTTTACTTTAGCTATCTCATTTAAAGTTTTTTTGGGACTAGATTTCTCATATATAAATTGTAAATCTGGTCAATTTTCAAAATAATAATAATAATAATTCAAGATGAATGATAGGCTTCCAAATGATTCAATCACAATTTTTTGGGATTTGCTAGCAGAGGTGTTTGAAAAAAGAGTAGAAAATTATAGTGCTATGTCTGAGTTCTTGGACCCAAGAAAAGGGACCTTTATTACTGTACTAGACTGCTATTTTGATTCTTCCAGAACTCTGTTTGCTTTGGCTTTCAATTTTTTCTGCCATTTTCTTCCACTTATCCCCTTCTAGGGAAAATATTTTTGGTCTTTACATTTATGATATGAATACTTGCCTTCTTTTCCAGGATTGCACAATCCGATCCTGTGACTTTGACATTGAGCAGACACTTGTCCTACATTCACCTGAAAAGAGGACAGACCAAATTTCTTCTGAAACAGAAGTCCATCTTGCTTTGACTCCCCTCCAGCCTGTTGTTTTTTTTGGATTTCATAAGAGGATGAGTGTGATAGGTTTATCTTCTCTTTCATTCTGCCATGTGACTTTGAACTTTCTTATGCAAATAATTTTTGCTTGATGAATTTGTTTACCTAGGCACTTCTTTGTGGTACTTCTGATCATTAACGTAATTTGATTATCTAGGTATTTATTTGATTATCTTCTCATATCCGTTTTTATCCGTATCCGAGTTGTTTTTATCCGTTCCGTATCCGTATCCGTTTTTTGAGGATATGAATATGTAATTTTCCTATCCGTATGATATCTGTATTCGTATCCGTATCCGTATTTCGAAAACGGATACGGATATGATAACACCCATATCCGTACCGTATCCGATCCATTTGCACCCCAACTCTCCAATCATCCAGGATCACTCCACGGCCAGCCTTCAACACACCGGAGCCACCAAGAGTGACATCCCACTCTCCTAGTGCCCCCCGATGCTACCACAAGTTGTTACCATCGTCGAAGAAGATGGCATGTGGTCGGAGCTCGATCGGGAGTCCCACGCATCGCAGCACCCTCTGGATCAGTGGGGAATCTTCCTCTCTATGTCGTAGACCCTCCATGAGCCTCGAATCGCTGCACCGCTGCATTCAAAGTCTTCTCCTTCTCTAGCACTATCGCTGGAGTCGCCTTGACAATGACGGGGATGGACAGCCGCCTGTGGTCGTCCGATGCTCCATCCACACCGTCAGATACCTTTCTTCTCCTCCTTTATTGCTTCCCGTGGGGTCTGATCTTAGATCAGGCCATGGAATAGCCTCTGAGTATCCCTCCAGTGGACGTCGACGGTGAAGTTCCGTTACCAGCGACCGTTGATCCTTGTTCTTTTTAAAAAATCAAAAAGTAAGTTTTATTTGATTAAATTTCTAAAACTTTTGTTCTATTGCATTTAGCACCATATTTTATTACAAATAGGTCCTTTCTCTTACTTTTATGTCCCTACGCATTTTTCTTAAATCGTTTGAATAAAGTTTTAACTAAAAATATTGCAATGTGCCCCCTTGGTTTTCCTAATAACATTTTCTAGGTTTAAAATTTTGATAAAAACCCCCTGGAATTCCTTTTTATGCATTTTAGTCCAACTTTTTTTTGCATAAAACACCGTGAGCTTCATTGAAATTATCCTGAATACATATTTCTCTGGTTAATTTGCATTTTAGACTCTGAACTATTCTAAAACTCTTTTGAATGCATATTTCTCTGGTTAATTTGCATTTTAGACCCTGAATTTTTCTAAAACTTTTCTGAATGTATATTTCTCTAGTTAATTGCATTTTAACCCTAGGAACATTCAATTTGACTAGGAATGCACAAATTTGCACATTTGACCCCAGATTTCTTCAAAATTACATGAAATGTTTTTTTTTCTATGCATTTTTGATGATTTAGCTTCATAATTTCAGTTTTCATTCATAATTTGGGTATTTTGCACAAAAGCCCCTGAAATTCACATTTCTACACTCTCACATGAATTTTGCACATTTTGTTGCTATGTTTCATGCATGTTTTCTTGTGATTTCTTCCTTGCATGGTGCACACATTTCTAGCTCATTTCAAGCTTGGTTTTCTCATCGTTCACGGATTTCTCCCAATTTTTGTGTTTTTGACTTGATTTGGCTTTCTATCGGCCGAGGGCGTAGATTAATAAGCTTAGCAATATCGACATTGTCCATGATGAGGATTATTTTTCCCAATTTGATTTCTTGGATTTCTTCAAGTTTCCACTGAGTTGTGTGACACTTTCCGAGAGTTTCTCGATTTTCACGATTTTCATTATCGCCCACGGGCATACAGTAAAGCAGCATTCTCAATGCCTACATTTGTTCTTCGAATTAACTTTTTCCCTTTATTTCATTTCTTCTATTTCATTTGGCATGTTTTCCAGTTATCTTTAGCATACTGAATTGACAAGCACACATCCAATAGACCATTTAGCAAGTAGGAAACCTAGAAAGACCGAGTTCCTCGGGCACATGGGGGTGCCTAATCCCTTCCCCCATGCGTAACAAGAATCCTTACCCTTTCCCTGACCCGCATTGATTTGTGCATTACATCCATTAGGCACGGAGCATACAAGTTTTCTTCATATTGTTTCCTTCTTGGTTTTCTTTTGTGTTTGGTTTTCCTCATCTTTCCATTAAAAGACTAGGTAGTGACTCCTTTCCTTATCCTTTCTTATCTTTCCTTGGTGTTTCTGAGTCTAGTCTTCTTCTCCGGATTCACCATTTTTGCCATGACCTTATCGGGACTCCTTGTGTGCTTCCACGCACCCGGTAAAGGAGAGTCGTGCAGGGTTCCACCAGCATGGTCATAGTCACTCTAGGGACAAATATCAAGAAGATAATCATAGACACATTGGCAAAGGTGGGAGTTACATCCAAGGCACCGGTCGACTTTGAAACATCCAAGTATCCATCTTTCATCTTGTCGTCTAGGTTCAAGTTTCCCAAGACATTGAAGTATGATAAGACAAGTGATGCACGAAGCCATCTTGCCATCTTCACTATGGACACTCTACTCTATCGACCCGACAACGAGCTCACGGTCTACCTTTTCTTCAAAAGTTTGGAAGGAGAAGCGTTGAGATGGTTTAACATGCTTATGACATCAACCTTTATGACTTCAAGATTGTGCTAGACAAATTTCTACAATAGTAGGTCCACCATATCCAACACAAGCCTACTATTGCGGACCTCCTAACTTAGAAGATGAGGTTGGTTGAAGACTTCACCACATAAGTCAGTCGATGGAGGGATATGGCAGCCCATTCAGAATGTCGTATCCCTAAAGAACAAGCGGTTGAAGTCATCACTCCGAATACAACTGGTGCACTAAGAGCAGGCTTACTGATGGGCGACTTCCAAACATACTCTCAGTTGTATGATAGAGCCACAAGAGTCCTTTACAATAGAAAGGACTTACATTTCCTAGAGTATGATGGAAGGGGTAAGACGAAGGCCTTTAGCTATGCACTCGAAGACATTACAAGCGACATGGCCCAAGTCTCGATCCAACATGAATAGAGGGGTTCACTTGTCCAACACCAGGGGCAGCCAGTGCACTATCAGCCACAACTACATCAAGGGCAACGTCAGTATCAACCACTGCAACAACTAATCCAATGGTAGCCCCAACAATATCAGCAGCAGTAGCCTCCCACTCACCTAGACTACTCCCAACCGAGGCAACAACAAAGACAGGGGGACTACAATGCCGTCCCTCCACCGTAGAGCTATCATAATGCAAAAGAACCGGAGTAGGAGCCACTCCGAGCACCACTCAACCATGCTTTTGGAATGCTAGAAGGTGTGGAAGTTCACTACCTAATCATCCAGTAGTCTACATGGAGGAGGACAAAGATGTGTTGATGATCCCTAAGCTAGTGGAAATCGAGTGCATGCAAACAGAGCCAAATTGGGAGCCACCAGCCAAAGAAGAGGATGTCCTTGAGACGTCCAATGAACCTTGGGAAGACATACCCCCTACGATGAGTATGACGACCAAGACGACATAGGAGCAGCAAACAGGTCCAAGAATTGCTAACTGAAGGCATCATAGCCTCCATTAACCAAGGACCACCTCCAACCCAGGCAGAAAACCTAGAAGGCATGCTGCTAGTCTACGATGAGTACAGTGACATGAACGGTATGACCTAGAGACTAAAGTCAATGCTCTCTGCCAATAGTCGTGCTCACTAAAAGCAGCCTGCACACTAAATGCCCTTTGCTAGCACCCTCAAGAAGCTCGTGCTAGAGACAAGCCTCCTCCAATGCCTTTGAATACAATGATGAAAGGAGTGGAGCCCACTAGTGGCATCGACAAATACAATAGCCTGAAAGAAGTAAAGGGATACCTTAGTAAATACTTAATGTAGTCTCCACCCAGCAACCAAGCCACCAAGGGCACGTCATAGGAACCAAGCCAGGACCAATCCGATCGTGACCCTGAGAAAGTGAAGACTGGGTGCAAACCAAAGGAAATACCAACAAATGCACCACTATCATTTCAGCCCTCCATGCCAAGGGCAGGCTTCTACAACCATTCCACAGGTATACCTCTTCATCTAGGGAGGAAATTAGGGAATTTGACTAAGCCCGACTAAGGGCAAGGTCATTATTCATTTCAAAAACTTGTAAATAATACATCAAATTCTTTTCGTATCATTTTTTTATCTTCTTTGAATGCTAGATTAATTTAATAATAGCGATAAAGAAAATAACAATGAATGTTGAGTGTAAGTCACACACCTGACCACTTAATCCATTAAGCAAAATTGCCAACATATTAACTATGGTTCCAAGCAGAGATTGCAACACGTAGGGAAGATCCTCCAAATGGGTAGGTCGACCTGAAGACCTCCTTAGATTGATGGTAGTTACACACATTCTTGAAGTATACCCTTTAGTTAACATGCTAAAAGCTTAAAAGAGGACTGAAGATGTAGTACCAGCTACGGAAGAAAACTCTCCCTTGCATAGAATGGAAGCTGAGCGACTAGCGTAACCGTAACCTTGTCCTATCTACACATACACCTACATGGGGAGATAAGAGCAAAGCAAGCTCAAAGCTTAGGCATATCATAAAGTCATTCACCCTGTACAGTGTGGCCTCTTAGCATAAATTCGACAAGGCAATGATGGAGGAGCGCATCAGAAAACCAAATAACTTAGAAAGCACCCAAAAAGAGGGGAGTGCATGTAATAGTTGGTTACGCCATTATAGCATAAGTCTAAGAAGGCAGTGATGGACAGGTACTCAAAACAAGGTGAGACAACTAATGAACCAGTAAGTGTACCGTCATAGCATAAGTTCAACAACGTATTGATGGGTGGGTATCTATAGAAAAATAACCTTAGAGGGGAACCCCCAAAAGAAAAAAAAAGAAGAAAAAGAAAAATGAAAGCCAAAAATCCCTAGATTAGCTATTGGCGCATTAGAGGCAACCACCAACAAACGGCACAAAAGCTATAACCAACGTCGAGAGCCTAATGAACCTTGGGTCTCCCCCACTCTTCCACACATAGGCAAGGGTAAGAAAAACCTAAAAACTTAAGGACCATGTAAATAATGGAAATAATGATCAACTAAAGCTAATACGAAATCTTCAGTCCTCAAAAGGCCAAGGTATGATGAGAGGGGCAACTCTCTCACTTTGGATAATACAAGGCAGCAACACTAAATGCATAAGAGGGAGGGTTGTGATTGCACTCATCATCATCAGCAATCAAAAAAAATTATAAAATCAAAAATCCAAAAAATCAGAAATTTTAAAAATAAAAAAAATCAAAAAACCAAGAAAAGCCAAAAGCAAATAAGTAGTGTCATCAACCTTACCTGCAAGTGAAAACCTAGTAAGTAAGGAAATTGGAATTGGTCTGGCCAGTGATGCAACCATCGATCCACTAGGCTTTGGAGTGAGGCATCCACTCAACCGTGCTCTCATGGCTTGGGTGCTTTTTTCCCTATAAAGACATTGCCTCGCAATGATCATTAGAGCATCCACGGATGACTCAAAATCGGTGTCCACTGAGCTCTGGTTGTCCATCACCTATTATGGCCAAGACTAGTTCCCTCCACCTAATCTTAGATATAGGAGAGCAAAGATAGCACTACAGTACTTCTCCCAAGTAGCTTAGCCAACCCCTTTAGGGTAGGGAAAGGTACACCTTTGATTACTAACAGGTTTATTAGGTGTGCAGGTACCATCTCCACTACGTGTTAGTATATCAAGCCCTACCATGGCACTACATCAAGTCCCACCAAGAATGGACTTCCGCCTTTGGAGTCCCAACCATGTACAAAGACACATCACTTTGACTAAGAGGCAAAACCTGGTGTAGCAATGGAAGGGTTCACTCCTTCACTCGATTCTTTATCCATAGAACTCCTTTACTTACTAAGTCGAGTTACGGGTTGATGGTCTTTTCTTGAGAGTACTAGTCACACTCGAGGATGCAAAAAACTTGACCACAACAAATTGCATTCACACATCTTGCATATGTCTATATGGTTAGGGACCACCCGTATCTCGCCAACCTAACCTGCCAAATGGACCATTCATTGCATTGAATGATTGTCCATGCACTTGCATTTTGTTTGCTTGAATCATGCATCCATGCATTTAGGACTCATGCATTGGAAGTGGAGTGCTGATGGAGTAAAGTTCTTCAAGAGTGTTTGAAACCCTTAGAATGTGTGATCCTCCTAAAGCCCAATCAAATCAAACCTATCTTCTTTTATTTCAATCTGAGTAAACTCTCAAAAAAAAGGCCACAATAATTATCTTTTTATTTACCTTAGTTCTGCCTCGTTGTAGTGTCACACTACATGGTTGACGTGGTCTTGACATCGATTGGGACATATAGCCTCAGCTTGACCCTTACATGCTTGAGCCTTCAATATGATGGCATTCTTTAATTATCCTTGTATTTCCATTAGTTTCTGCCCCGTTGAAGTGTCACTCTACATGGTTGACAGGTCTCGACACCGACTGCGACACATAGCCCTAGCTTGACCCCTCCATGCTTGAGCATTCAATATGATGGCATCCCATAGTTTATAGAACCACATGGCTATGCGATCATGTCCTGGAACCAATACGTGTAGAATTCTTCTTTTGAATCCATGGCAGATCATTTGAGAGTGAGCTTCCTATTTCAAGGAATGCTTAATGGAGATATCATTCTTACCATGGAGCCAATCTTGTTCCAAGATCAACTCCAAGGAGGGGCATCTGTAGATATCTCATTTTTTCATTTCCCAAAGTTCACCTCGGATAGGAACCCTTGAGGCAACCCAGATCACATGGCTAAGGTGCTGTAACATTATTCTGGATTTTTCCATGGAATTTCTATGTTTTGGGGGTTTTTAATATATCTTTTTGGATTAAGATAAAAGACAAAGGAGTAACTTATAAAAGACCAAAATGTTGCCAATCTGACAGGCGACAAGACTCGTCGCCACTTCAAGTGGCTACTAGTATTTCAAGCACCATAAAAGTTGGCGACACAAATCATGGCTTACTCTCTCTAAATAATTTGGCATCTTAGGCCTCAATATCATATATGGGATATTAATAAATATTATCATGATTTTTTCCATAATTATTATAATTTCAATGATTTTCTAACATTTAAATATCTATGCATATCATATAAATCATTATAAATGACAAATAATCTTAGAAAATTATTGAAATTTAGATGACTTGATAATTAAGATCACTTATCTTTATTTTTACCAAAAATGAGATTTCATGATAAGTTATTAGAATTTATTGTTATAGCTTATATTTAATTCATGATAATGCTAAGAAATAAACATAAAATAAAAATATCCAAGTGATTACCAATCTATTTTAAATCAAATACATATTTTATTTTAATTGAGTTTTCTCGTAATTATTAAAGATTTGATTTTCAATTCCAATTTACTTATTATTTTAATTGGACTTTGAATTTGGAAATTAATTTAAAATATCTTCAATTACGTGTATACTTTTTTATAATTGATTTGGTCAATATTTGATAATAGATTCGTAATGGATATTTTCTAATCTTAATTTTTCGAAAAATTCCATTTTGGTTTCTCGATGCCACATGCATAGGCGACTAGCTTACGTGACAGATTTCATACCAACTAACTATTAATTCATCGTGTACGTGGAATCCAAAGTTAATCTACTCGTCGCCTATATAGGCGATGATGGGATGATTCAGACGCCTATTGTACAAGCGACGAGATATAAAAAGAGATTTTTCTGCATTTTAAACGATTTTAATCCTAGCCCTTGATTCATATGTCGTCCTTGACGAGATCTCTAGCCTCTAAACGAACACACCAGCAATCGAAACTCAGACACCAACAATTGAACTGCGCTGCAGCTACACACTTGAAAACACACAAGCAAATAAACACTCGTGTGGGACATCTAAGTCACTTAGTACATACCCAACCACAGAAAACTGCGAGAAAACTCTAATCTCTATTAGTTATAAAATTCATTTCACAAACTAGGGAATCATCTTTCAAAATCATGTCATTTCAAACATTTTCTTTTTCTCAAATCACATGCATTCTTCCAACCATTTATGCAATCAAGAAGCCATATTTTCCATCTAGATCCAACATAAAACACAAAGCCTTACAGAGTTCAATACTCAACAAACATTGGCTGGCAATTGTTTCAAATTCATCATCTTTAAATCATAGAATTTGGCTAAAACCTCAAGCCAAAACTCAGTGTCTAATTCTAGCTCAAAATCACATTCACATTTCACATTCATTTTCAATAGTGTTACCTTGATCAGAGGTAATCGGCACACAAGTAGCCAATGAGGACATCATTTCCCCTGCCTCACTACACTGCAGTGGTGAAACTCTCCATGCTGGATAACACCTCCTCGGCCATTAGGCCTCCACATTTCATTTTCCAAAGCAGGAGGATACGTCTTTTCTTGACGTCCCAACGATGGCCCGAACATGCAGGATCATATACCTAGGCTCAGCCTACAATGTCACAAGTGAGGTACTCTGGCCTCTCTCGACTGTCCCAAACTCGGCAACCACGGTCGTGCCTAACAATTGGCCTCATAACACATTACCAACACCCCGAATTCGTGGATTGGAAACCATACCAGAAATCATTTTCAAAACATGCGGCTTTTTCCTCAAAACCACTTTTCATTTCAGGAAACTCTATTCCTTTAATCGAAAGCACAGGTCTCTTGCCTAAAACAGCATAAAGTCTCATTTTATTTGCGTGGGCCTTAAGCACATAACACATAAATATCATTTATTTACATGCATTATAAAATCATCAACATAGCATGGATTTTAGTTAATTCATCTCATAAATCATCACATTAGCATGTGAGTTCAATTCCATGCATAAAACATTTATTAAAAATGGATTACATCATGGTTCCTTGATATAAATCTTTAACCAAACAATGCAATTAAATAGCATCAATACATAAGGCAATTAAGCAAGAACCCTCCCTGGCAACCAATTTTAGTTGCACTGTCTGGGGGTTGGTGCACTACCATGGTGCGACTAGGAGGTGTGTCAAGATGGTGCGCCCTGGGTTGTTAGCTAGAGTTCAAAAACTGAGTTCTGAACTCCTACTGTTCTCAGGCTATATGCCTCATTTACCAAACACATAAAATTATCAATTTAATTTGGGATGTAAACCCTTGTGTCCACTACGAAACCCCCCAAACAATTTTAATTTCCATTCAACACACATCAAGTTATAAATTCACAAAGTGAAAAGGCTCAGATTTGAGTTCAACACACAACCCCTTTCATTTTATCCACAAACCAAATAAAAATCGACTCATAAAATCTTGAAATAATTATGGGGAGTATAATTTTGAAACTCTTTTAAAGTCTCTCAAATAAATCCACATTTGAACATATATACTTCAAGAAACAATTGTGCAAAGCTACTAGACTCAAAGTTTTGAGACAGAATCTACTCTAGAACATGCCTACTAAATTCCATTCAAAAAACCCCATAAATTTGTCCCCAAAAATCATGGGAAAAAGATGGCATGTACAATTTCAAGTCCTTTACGAAACTACACAAACAAATCGAGAATTCAATATTCATGCATCAAGATATTAATTGGTAAATTCACCAAGGAGAACCCACTGAAACTTAGTTATGACATTCCTTCCAAAAATCCCATTAAAGCCTCAACTAATTTGCATGATATCTACATATTCACATCATACATCACATTACACATATCCACATTACTTTTCATGATTTTATCATGCATTTTAATAATTTTATGCCAATTTTTCCCTTGAACTCAAAACAGGATAGAATATGGGAGGCATGGGACGCGTACCTCTTTGAGTTTCCGGCGAACTCTCAGCGGGAGTTCGGCGGTAGCACATGCACCTCAAGCCCTCAACTCTTCCTCCTCTTCCTTATTCAACTCGACCCTCTTTCACTCAACTTAGCCCTTCTCTCATTGGTTTCCTCTCTTTCGGTGGCTCTCCATAGCATCTCCACGTCCTCCTCTTAACGCCACCTCCTCCTACCACCCATGAATCTCCCCGGCGCCCAACAGCTTTTGCCAAGCTGGTGGAGGGGACGAGATGGGCAAAGTTGGTGGACACATGATGGAGGAAAAAGAGAAGAGGAAGGAGGGATACATGTGAGAGGTGGGGGAGAAAGTGAGAGGAAAAGATAAAGAACAAAGGAGAAGGAGAAAGGAAAAATGATGGACACACAAATCGAGGCAATTGTGCTTGGTTTGAATGGATTCGAAATAGGTCCCATAAGCACAATAGGTGCACAAAAAGCTAGCAAACCACCAATAGTATCTGATTATCCCTTAAATAAACCATTCATATAAATATTACAATATTTCCATGGTTTTACAGTAAATGAATAATTGGGCAAGGTGTTACATAAAGAAATGGAAAAATCTACAGTATCCACATTAACCTACTCAACTAGAAAGATTCAAAGTTTCCTAGTGTCTTAATTCTCTGATTTAACCTTTGTTGAGAACCCTCATCTTGTCACTATAGAGACTCAATCTTATTTTTCATATCATCTTCTTAAAAATTAGCTCATATGTACCTTGTGTTTGTCAAGTAAACCTTAGCATGAGTTTCCATGTCCAACCTTATCACCTTAGTAATTTTATTTCACTCCATGCTGTCTATCTTTCTTAGACTTTATTTTTACCTACTCATTTAGTAAACTTAAGGTCAGTGGATCCCAAACCAGATGGTTTTATGTCACTAGATGTGAAAACACACATAAGAACTTAATCAATCGAGTAGCTAAGGCCTCAAAGACAAGACTTTTCTTTTTAAATCCTCTAATCAACTTTTTATGTGAATACCAATATTTACTGATGCACGATACCCAGTTACTTAGTGATTATTGGATGCTATTAATTTTTTTCTCCTCCAATCATCTTTTTACGTGAATACATATACTTACTAAGGCACGACACCTAGTTACTCAATGATTAAAGAGTTCTTTTTTTTTTTTGCTAAGTTGTTCAGGCCTTCCTTTATTCCCTATAGCTAAGGACTAGAGTGATAGTGCATGTACATATAAGTTATAGATATTTCAGCTGATGCTATTTGTTAGATTTTATCTTTACTCTTCGAGTCATCAGGTTCTTTATTATTCAATCTTACCTTTGAATTTCAACTCTAAGTTACTCATTCACTCCCAATTGATTGGACTAATGTGGATAATTCCTAATTTTTTTCCTTTTTTTTTGAAAGAATAGAAAAACAATTAAGTCAAATAACCTAAAACAACTTTTTTTAAGGACAAAAACTAAAAAAAATTAAAAAGACACAAAGAAGACTCCCCCCACACACCTAAACTATGCATGGTCCTCAATGTATGCAATAAATTTAATATGATGAATGCGACAAGAATGATGTTACCTGATTAGAGATGAAGCTGTAACACCCATAAAATTCATTTTGTAATTATTTACATTTTAATGAATTTGTTTCATAGACGGGTGTTACTATTCCGAGGCCTATTGTGTGAATTTGTGCTTTTGAGCTTGGGACTCGTGGGCTGGCTTCTGATTGCATGTCCCTGTGTGTGGTTGGCACTATACATTTTGGCACTATGTGTGTGGGCCCAAGTGTGGGGCCAGCGTTGTGGGCCTGTTGCCATGGTTGGTTGTTGGGTGGTGGTCGTTGAGCTCGTGCAGAGTGCTAGTGACCGAGGCGCATAAATGAGCACGTTCTCAGCTACTTCGTGTGTAGGGCTTTATAAGCCACCCGCGTCGCGCACCCCCGTCGCTCGATGTTCACCTTCTACTTCCTCTTTCTCCTCCTCGGCCGCACACTTCTCCTCCCTCACTTCCATTTCCCTTCCCTTCACCCTCACTCCCCTCCATCCCCACTCCTCCTTTCCCCACCCGTCACCCCTGTCTTTCCTCCCTTGTTCCTTATGCTGGTGAGAGAAGGAGAGAGAAGTGAGAGAGGCAACGGCACCGTGAGCCTCGTTGTCGGTGGGGCTGGTGTCCCAAAGGTCAAAGGAGCTTCCCTGGATGTCGTGGTCGCTGACGGAGGTCGGAGGATGCGTTGGGTCGTTGGAGCTCATTTCAGGTACGTATCCCCAATTTAATGTGTAGAAATCATGCAAAATGGTAGAAATGCCTAGGATGCATGTAATCTACGCTAAATTTAATGTTTTAGAATTTATAGTGAATTTATGAGAATTTATTGTGGATTTATGGGTATTTATGCCAGGGGTTGAGTTTTGGGACGTTTCGACCCTTATGCATTTGTGATTTTATATCTTGATGCATGGTGAATGGATTTTGGTTTTGTCTGTGTGGTTTGGAGTTGACTTAAGGGTCTACATCTTATGTTTTATGTAAGATTTTTGGTGGTTGTTTGGGGGTCCTATCGGAGCTCCCACTTTGGGCAATTTTGAATAGTTAGGTTTGGACCGTTTTTTGTTTTTCCGTAGAATTTGGCATACCAAACCATTTCATATGCTATTTCTGTCTCAAATTAGGTCCTCTGGTCAAAATTTAGTCGTCCAATTTTGGACAGTCGCTTAAATCGGGTCAACGGTTAACACTCAAGTCAAAATTGGTATACCGAAAATGCTTCGGTCGACCGACCCAAATCAATCTACCGAGCTAGGGTTTTCGACATATAGAACCTGTTTTCAGCATGCCAAATCTGGGCCCAAATATGTCTATAAAATCTGATTTCTAGGGGTTTTCCAAATTGGTTTGTTTTATCCCCTTGAAGTGGGATTACGGGCCGTCGATGGTGGTCCCATGGGACACCTGATGCACTGCTTTGTTGAGGTTTTTGGAAGAGTTTCCAATGATATGAAATGGTTTTGAAAATGATTTCAAAAGAAGTGTGTTGGCAGATTTGGAAAAAATGGTTTTCCCAGTTTTCTGTGTGTGGGCTGAGACAGTGTGGGACCTTGCCGTCTGGACCAGAGAATGTGACGACAACCTCTGGTGGTCGGGTGCGACTTCCTGGTTGAGGTCAAGGGCCGAGATACCTGAGGTTGAGGGGCGTTGGGTCTTGGAGGTATGAGACTCCTTGACTGTCATCTCGAGGCTAGGGTTGTGATCCGTGAGTTGAGGTGTCTTGTGGCATGACAGGGAGGTATGATACTCCTACTGTCACTGTGAGCACTAAGGCTTGGGTGTTGTCAGTTGTGGAGGTATGATAGTCCCTCTTTAGCACCATGTGTGGAGGACGTCGTAAGGAGGTGTAACCAGTGGTGGTCAGTGTGGGTGGGACACGTGCCCCGTAGCTACTAGCATCCTGAGAGATAGGATAGCCTTCCCAAGGAAGGGTTGGCTTTGTGAGGATTCTCCAGGTGGGAGAATCGCAGGATGATGTAGCTCTTATATAGGGTGGCACGTCGTGGCAGTGCTGACGTAGTCGGTTGCTCTTCGATGGGCTACTTTTGGCAAGAGTATGGTTGCCTGACATAGGCCTTCCCGACTCACTATGTGTGGTTTTGGCCATTGAGGGCCTTTGCTTGTGGTTTTTGGCTAGTAAAGCCTTGGTTGTGGATTTGGTAGGTGTGGGCCTGATTTGTGATGTTTTGAGGAAATGGTTTGTGAAATGAATTTAAAGGAAAAATTAATTATAGTTTTGTTTCTCGTGGTTTTCTCGAGGTCCGTACTAGGTGACTCCTGTCACTCATGCATTTTCCTTGTTGTTTTGGTTTGCAGGTGCAGACATGCAGAGGTTTAGCGTAGTGCATATAGTTTGGAGTCTCCTAGCGACACACACAAGTTCCTAGTAGATGATATTTTTCTTTTAGCTTTTGTTTTCCTATAATTTAATTTGTTTAAATTATTATGGGAAAATGTTGGGCGTTATAGAAGCACTCCTGCTACTAATTATAGAAAAAGAAAAACTATACACATATTTACAAGATTTACAAAAAATTAAGTTTCATGATTTAGGTGGAGACCTAGCCTTCCAAACTTCATTTCAGTTCATCCTCAGTTAATTCAAAAATATCATCTTTTGTAAATGAAGCTATAAAGGCTCCATATTCCTCATATGTATTTTGAGTCCATGGTTGGATATCTGTGTGTGAGAGTGTATAAGCTGATTTAGTGATAGGATCCGAATAATGAGGTGGAATAATTATAGTGGAACCAATGGATTCATCATTACATGGAACAGATGGTTCAAGTGGGGGCTCACGAGGGATAGGAAGAGGTTCAATTCCAACATTGACTATTTGCTCATGAACCCTCTTAGTATGCTTCTCTACTTGGGCCTTTTTACACTTGTTGAAATTCTTGGACTTTGCCTTAGCCTTAGTTATAGGCCAAGCCACATATGCAAAACATTGGGATTTTTAAGGAAGTGCTTGGATTGATTATTTATCTTGAAGACATTAAGCTCTGCTGTCATGTTCCCAAATGTGAGCTTCAACATACCATTCCGATAATTAATTAGTGCATTGGACGTTGCTAGAAATGGTTGACCCAAAATGATAGGTATTTGACCCTTAAGTTTAGAGACAGGCTGAGTTTCTAGAACAATGAAATCCATAGGATATATGAATCCCCCAATCTTCCCAAGGACATCTTCTAGTATTCCTATAGGCACTTTGACGGACCTATCTGCTAATTGTATTGTAACAGAAGTAGGCTTGAGTTCTCCTAATTCTAATTATTTATAGATAGTGTAAGGGATTAGGTTGATGCTTGCACCAAGGTCAAGGAGTGCATTATCAATAATAGAATTTCCAATAACACAAGAAATAGTAGGACAACCTAGGTCCTTTTGCTTCATTGGCATTGGGCTAGCTAAGATGGAGCTGACATTGGTAGCTAGAAATGCCTTCTTTGGCACTTGGGTTGTTTTCTTCTGGGTACACAAGTCTTTTAGATATTTTGCATATGTAGGTACCTATTTGATCATATCCAGAAGATGATTGTTGACGCTGACTTACTCAAAGATTTGTTTAACCTTATCCATGTTAGTCGTTTTCTTAGACCTAAATCAATTTGGACATGGTGCTTTTGGTTGGATAGGTTGACTTGATTTAGAAACTAAGGGCTCTTCAAACTGACTTAGGATGGACTGATCATTGGGGCTTGAGTTAGATGGTGGGTCCTTCTAAGTCAAATCAAGCATGACAACATGATTGTTAACATGTTTTCTAGATCTTATAGAGGTGACTGAGTTTACTATATCTATCTGGAGATCATTAAGCATATTAACTTGATGAATCTTTCGGGATAGATTTATATTTTGGTCCTTTGGTTTCACCTCAGGTTGGCTTGGAAACTTTCCTTTCTCCCACTCTCCTACAGTGGTTGCTAGTTGACCTATTTGCATCTCTAAACGAGCTATGGCTTGGGTATTAGCTGTGAGATATTGATCCATGGAACTAATGAAGTTGTGTGTGGCCTTAACAAATGTCACTAGACTCTTTTCTAAAGAATTGGTCTTTTATCTTCAAAGATTGGTGGTTGAAAAGGTGGATTAAGTTGTGGACTCTGACTATAATAAGGTTTAGCCTAATTGGGACTTGCTTGATTGAAATTGGGCCCCATTTGATGTGATCCTTGGATCCATGAGTAATTAGGATGATTCCTCCATCGAAGATTGTAGGTGGGGGCATATGGATCATAACTTTGCTTTTGGAAGGCCACATTGGCTTGCTCAGGTTCATTAACTATTGGGCTCATGAATGGACATTCTTCAACAAGAAGATTAGATACTTGGCATTTAGTGCAAATAAGGTTGGATTGTGAAACTTGACTCAAAGAACACTACTTTAAAACTCAAGGGCATCAATTCTACGTACCAAGGCAGCTATTTTTGCTTGATCACTAATGGATGTTTCTACTACATGTTTGCCTCTAGAAGGTGTAGCAGTATCACTTGTGGTTTCTCATTGAACTGTTTTCTCAGCTATCTCATTTAAAAATGTCCAAGCCTCTTGTTTATTTTTTCCCATGAAATTCCATTGACTCATAGACTCGAACAATGTCCTAGAAGAATAATTTAGCTTTTCATAAACAATTTGACACAATCTCCACTTTTCGACTCCATGGTGTGGGCATTGAGCTAAAATATCTTTAAGCCTCTCTATGAATTTCCAAAATGGTTGAAAATCTACTTGCTTGAATCCATTAATTTCTTTCCTAAGTTGTGTCTTATGATGTGGAAAGTATTTCTTCAAGAAAACTTTCACAAAATCATTTTCATGTGTTTATTAAATAAATAGGGAGACTATATAACCACTTCTTTGCCCCATCCTTAATAGCAAATGATATGAATCTCAATTTAATTGCATCATCAGATAATTGTTGTAACTTGATCATTGCACATAGTTCCTCAAACTCCCTAACAAAAAAATAGGCATCCCTTTGTCCACTAAATTTGGGCATCATACTAATGTAGTGGGCTTTAAGCTCAAAATTATTCCGATTAGGTATAGACATGCTAATGCATGAAGGTTGGGTTGTTCTAATGAGGTAGCATCTATCCTGAAGGGATTGTTTATTGATTATTTTATCCATATTTGTAACTTCAATATCAATTTTAAAGCACTCAATTGGGTTGGGCTCTAAACTAACCAAACAATGGGTATGGTCTCTAACCCAAACCAGCATGCACAAACAGACTCGACTTGATGGACTAACGAACCCTAAATTAGATGTGTCACGCCCCACATTTTCCACAATAATATAAAACAATTAAATTACGAGAAAATTAAAGCCAAACAGTAAATATTTAACTACCAAGAACATCTATGTGTGGCTAGGGGACTCTAGACTATATGCAGTACGCTAAACCAATAGCATGTCCGCATCTGCAAACCAAAACCACAAGAAAAACGCATCAGTGACCAAAGTCATCTAGTACGCACCCAACGAAAACAGCAGAAAACAAAACTATAATCAATTTTCCTTTTTAAATTCTTTTCGCAAATGATTTTCTCAAAACTTCATAAACTAGGCCCACACTGGCCAAAACCACAACAGGGGCTCTACTAGGCCAAAGCCACATGCAAAGGCCTTCAATGGCCAAAACCATACATAGTAAGTCGGGAAGCCCAGCGCTAGGCAGTGAAACTCTGGCCACATGCAATCCGCTGAGGAGCGACCACAGCGTTCTGCACTACCACTGTGATGGCCACCCTATGCAGGAGCATTCACCATCCCACGATTCCCCTCTCTCAGGGGAACCCTCAAAAGCCAACCTCTTCCTGGGAAGGCTGTCCTGTCTCTCAAGACGCTACCAGCTACAGGGCACGTGTCCCACCCCCACTGGCCACCACAAGGTACACCTCCTCATGGCGTCCTTCACACACAGTGCTCAGGAGGGAGTATCATTCCTCCATGCCCGACAATACCTGAGCTTCAGTGCTCACAGCGACAGCAGGAATATCATATCTCCCCGTCATACCACAAGTCACGTCAACCCGCGGACAACAACCCTAGCTTCGAGATGACAGTCTAGGAGTCTCATACATCTAGGACCCGTTGCCCCTCAGCCTTAGGTATCTAGGGCCCCAACCTCAACGAAGGAGTCTCGCCCGACCACCCGAGAATGGTGTCACATTCCTTGGTCCCGACGACATGATCCCACACTGTCTCGGCCCACACATAGAAAACCAAGAAAACATTTTCCAAAACAAGCCAACTATTTCCTTGAAATACATTTCCAAAACCATTTTCATATCTTTTCAAAATTCTTCATAAACCTTGACAAAGCAACGCATCAGGTGTCCCAAGGGAACACCGTTGATGGCCCACAATCCCATCTTACAGGGACAAAACACAGCAATCCAGAAAGCCCTTGGAAAACACATTTTATAAGCACATTTGGGCCCAGATTTGGTATGCCGAAAATAGGTTAGGTATGTTGAATACCCCTAGTTCGGTAGGCCGATCTAGATCGGTCGACCAAATTAGGTCAACGGTCAACACTCAGGCCAAATTCGGTATACCGAAACTGGTTCGATCGACCGAAATCTCCTAATTCGGACGACCGTCCAGAATCAGACCATCCAATTTCAACTAGAAAACCTAAACTGACAGAAAAGTGGTATATCGAACAGAATCGGTATACCGAAATCCACTGATTCGATACACCATTTCCATTTCGGTATGTTGATTTCTACGAAACTAGAAAACAACCTAAACCCTATCGTCCGAGATCACCCCAACTAGGACCTCCAATTGGACTCCATAAACAAACACCACAAATCTTTCATAAAATATGGGATGTAGACCCTCGAGTCTACTCCAAATCCCAACTAACAAAACTACAATCCATTCACCATGCATCAAGATATAAAATCGGAAAGGCAGAAGGGTCAAAATGACCCAAAATGCAACCACCAGCATAAATGCCCATAAATCCACCATAAATACACAATAAATTCTATGAAAGTAAATTTAGCTAGATTCCATGCAACCCTATCAATTTCTACCATTTTCATGCCCTCTATTTCATGAGGTGGAGATGCATACCTCAAAATGACATCGAGCGAGCTCCAGCTGACTCTGGTGAACACTACCTCACCACGATCTCAAAGACACTCCTCCCAAGCTCCACGCACCACACGAACCACTACAGCCCATCCACTTCCCTCTCTCTCTCTCTCTCTCTCTCTCGACACGTAACAGGGGGAGGAAATAGGGGAGACGAGTGGAAGGAGAAGGGGAAAGGATAAGCGATGGAGAAGGAGGAGTGGGGAGGAAGGGAAAGAATGGTGGGGAAGGGAGAAGTGCACGTCGGGGAGGAGATGGAAAGAAGAAGAAAGATGGAGGAGACGACAACAAAGAAAAGTGGAGTGTGGTACGGCTTATAAAGCCTGTGCCTGTAGTAGCTGAGAACATCCTCACTTGCACGTCTCAGCCAGCAGCACACCACACGAGCCACCAACCATTCCACCCAAATCTCAGCCACAACCAACTGCCCACGAACACGGGCCCCACGTGGACCCACACCAGGGCCCACATGCACATTGCCACAATGCATAGTGTCGAACCACGCATAGGGACATATAAAAAGAAGCCGGGCCACGAGGCCCAAGCCCAAAAGCACAGAACCACATAATGGGCCTTAGAACTGTTACACCCATCTGGGAATAAAATTCAAAAATGTAAATAATTACAAAATGAATTTTACGGCTGTTACAAGATGAGAGCCTAGATAGATGAGAAGATGCCTAAATCTAAAGATAGATGAGGGATGAATGGATGTTGTGACCATGTCGGTGGAACCCATGCATGGCTCTCCTACTACTGGGTGCGTGGAAGCACACAAGGAGACCCGATATGGTCACAGTGAAGATGGTGAATCTAGAGGAAGAGGCTAGACTCGGAAACACCAAGGGAAGATAAAAGGGATAAAGAAAGGAGTCGCCACCTAGTCATTTAATGGAAAGACGAGGAAAACCAAAAACACAAGAAAACTAGGAAGCAAACAAGATGTAGAATGTATGTGTGTGCTCCATGCCTAATGGACAATGCACAAATGAATGTGGGCCAGAGAAAGGATAAGGATTCTGGTTACGCATGGGGAAGGGGTTAGGCACCCCCATGTGTTCGAGAAAATTTGGTCTTTCTAGGTTTCCATATTGTCAATGATCTATGGATGTATGCTTGCTTATTCTATACGCTCATGCTAAATATAACTGAAAACATGCCAAATCAAAGTAAAGAACTGAAACAAAGGGAAAGTTATTCTAATGGTCAAATGTAGGCATTGAGAATGCCGCTTTACTTTACGCCCTTGGGCGATGAGGAAAATCATGAAAATCAAGAAATTCTTGGAAAGCGTCTCGTAAATCAGTAGAAATTTGGATAAATCCGAGAAAATCAAAAAGGGAAAAATAATCCTCATTTCGGGCAATGTCAGCTTTGATAAGCCTTTTAATGTATGCTCTTGGGCGATGGAAAGCCAAAACAAATCTAAACGCGAAAACCAGGAGAAATTTGGGAAACTGCAAGAAAACCAAGCTCGGGACAAGCTAGAAAAGTGTGCGCAAAGCAAGGAAGGAAACACAAGAAAATTTGTGCAGAAAGATGTGAAAAAATGTGCAAAATGCATATGTGAGTGTAGATAGTGAGAATTCCAAGGGCCTTTGTGCAAAAACCCAAATCATTAAAAATACATAGGAAAACACATTCTATGCAATTATGAAGAAATCTGGGGTCAAATGTGCAAACATGTGCAATCCTAGTCAAAATGAAGTTTCCTAGTGGTTAAAATGCAATTTTACTACTAAAACATGCATTTCAAACAATTCAGCGGGAATTCAAGGTAAAATATGCAAGAAAAATGATTCAAGAAGTTCCAGAAAGTTTTAGGTGCAAAACAATCATTTTACCCTTGAAAATAGGCATTTAGAGTAAAATCAGTGAAGTACAGGAGCTAAACTGCAAATTGCCTAGTAGAATAAAGCATCCAAAAGAATTTAGCAAGGACTAAGGGTTAAAATGCAATTTACCCTGAGAAAACATGCTTCAGAAAAGTTTTCAAAAACTTATGGGGCTGAAGTGCAATTTAACCAGCAAAAACAACATCCTAGATGGTTTTAGAAGAATGCAGGGGCTTAAATGCAAATTAACCAGTAAAAATAAGCATTCTAGATGATTTTAGAAGAACACAGGGACCTTCATGCAATTTTCACAGAAAAATGAACTTTCAGAAAGATTTCAAGAAAAGTTCAATGTCTCTTATGCAAAATTCCTGAATAAAATGCATTAAAAGAAAACTTGAGGGCTTTTGCTAAATTTTAATGCCTGGAAAACATTATTTTAAATGTTCAGGGGGAAGAATGTAATATTTCCAGTTAAAACTTTATTCGTATGATTTATGAAAAATGAATGGAGGACCTATTTGTAATAAAAGGACACATATGTAATACAAAAAGGACCTAAATGTAAGGAAAACAAAGTTTCAAAAGTTTATTAAAATAAATGTTTTTATTTCTTTCAAAAAAGGAGAAAAGAAACGACGGCCGTCGGCGATGGAGCATGCCGAGCTCCGCCGCCGTCGATCGTCAATGGGGGCAAACAAGGCCTTCCCGTGGTCAGATATTAGATCAGACCTCACGGGAAGCAAGAAAGGAGTGAGAGGAGAGGATCCAATGGAGTGGATCATGGATCAATCAGTGGGAGTGGTCCTTCCACCTCCCTCGCCATTGTGGAGCTTTAGCGACGGCGTCGAGGAAGAAAGGGCTTCTAGAGTGCAGCGGTGCAGCGTTCCAATGGTTGCGGAGGCATCTTGGAGCTTCAGGGAGTGTCCACGTTTCTTCTGGAGCAGAATGGAAGTTGATGGAGCAAGGAGGGGGATCGCCTGTCGTCGTCGTGGCCTCCTCCAGTGAGCGACGTGGCTATGGTGATCCAGAGCTCGAGGCAAGCTCCTGGAAGCTCTGGATGTCTCGTGGGACACAGTGGAGTGTGGTTGGACCATCGGGGATTTTCTATGCAGTGGGGGGCACGCGCTCCTCCTCTGGAGTGGTCGTCTTCTCTGGCGACGACGTCTCTAGTGCTTCTCCGGCGATTCTCGTACGGGGTTGTCTGGAGGTGTCGGAGTGGCGATCCAAGGAGCGGGAAAGCACCGGGGAGACTAGAGGAAGAGGAGTGGAGGCTCGAGGGCCAGGGTCATGCCCTAAATCGCTCCCCCCACCTACATCGCCGGAAAACAGCAGCAGTGATCCCTAGGGACCAATTCCAATCAGAGGATGGCTCTTGATGGCTCGGAATTGTCCAGAATGAAGGAGGAGCTCCTAGGCAACTATGCTCAGAGCTAGATGGGATCAAAGAGGGGCGTACCTGGCTTGACAGAGCTCTGCAACTTGCCAGAGCACCTAGAATATCCTTCTCTCCTCTCTTCGAGCTTTCCTTTCTCACTGGAATTCTCTAGCACTCACAGCTCTCTTCTCTCTCACTCCATAAGTCTTCTAAAATCATGCCTCTACCTTTCTTTTATAGGTGAAGAACCACAACTTCCCACTGCAATAGAATGCCAACCATGCTAACAGAACCACTAACCAACCCTCTAACTCCCTAACTGAAGCCTAACCAACTAACAAACAATGTCCCCTTGTGCCCCATCTTGTCCCCTACTCGCCGACAATGATCGACGGCCATCTAGGCTCCTCCGGTGACCCATCCACCGGCTTTGGCTGCTCTGGCTTGTGCTGGATCAATGGGGCTCTGGCTAGGTTGATGAGACCAACAAGGAGGAGTGGATTCAGTGGCTGGTTCATGAGAGGAATGGAGAAGGAATGGGTTCAGTGGTTAAATTTGAAGAAAAACAGTAGCGAAGAAATGGGGTATGGGATTTGTATGTTTTGGTAAAATTTAGTAAATGAGAAAAAAATTAATGAATATGGAGAGGGAGAAATAAGATGTTGGGTTGGAAGAAAAATGCGTTAAATTGTTTATGGTGGGCCTTCATGGGCTTTGGGGCCAAGGTGGACTCAATTGGGCTTAATGGGCCTTGTGGGCCTAATGGGCTTCAATTCGGTTTTGATGGGTTAAATTGGCCTCCATGGGCCTAATGGGTTTCAACTGGGCTTCAAGGAGTTAAATGGGCCTTTAATGAGTTAAATGGGCCTAAATGGGGCTTGTGGGCCCAAGTGGGATTAAATGGGCTCTAGTGGGCTTAATGGATTCAATTAGGGTCAGAGCTCAACCACCACATCTCCATCCTGCTAAAATTGGGAAATTGAGGTGTCTATAGATGCCCTTTCCTGAGCAAGGTTGGAGGACGAGTAGAACAGAGACCGACGCTCAGGTTTGACAAAGACACCCCACCTGCAGCCATAAGCAAGAGTTAGGCACCGACAACTAGCCACTACTCAGTGAATGCACCAGTGGTCCCATTGCCATAACCGAAGCCAAATATCAGTGAAGACAACACAGACAACCAAATACTGACAAGTTGATGACCAATCAGCTCTGAAAAGACATGATTGGTTATCACACTTGTCGAGAAAAGCACCGGACAAGACTCACGGTGCTTGCCGACCGAGAAGTGACTGGTCACGGAAATCATCCGGGTAGTTCGGCCTACTAGCCCACATGGAGGTAAATCAAAGGTGAAAAGGGGGACACCAGGGTTCATCCTAATGTAATGGAAAATCTCAAATGTATAGGAACACCAGGATCCATCCCATTGGAACAAACCGTGGATGGGAAAATTTCATGTAAAAGGAACACCAAGATCCATCCCATTGCAACAAACTGTGGATTGGAAAACCTCAAATGTAAAAGAATCACCAAGATTCGTTCCATTGGAACGAATCATGGATGGGAAAATCTCATATGTAGAACGAACACCAAGATCCGTCCCATTGGAACGAATAGTGGATAAGAAAATCTGAAATGTAAAAGAACACCAGGATCCGTCCCATTGGAATGAACCGTGGATGGGAAAATCTCAAATGTAAAGGAACACAAGGATCCATCCCATTGGAACAAACCATGGATGGGAAAATCTCAATTGTAAAACAACACCAGGATCCATCCCATTGGAACGAACCGTGGATAGGAAAATCTCAAATGTAGAAGGAACACCAAGATCCATCCCATTGGAACGAACTGTGGATAGGAAAATTCAAATGTAAAAGAACATGCCACCTTTTCTAGCATAGAAGTTGTGAAGACTTCCTTCGTCCAGATTAGGGCAATAAAACGAGATACTTGGCTATTATCTGGGTGGTCCCCAGTGTTGGAAAAATCTATAAATACATTTTGATGATAACAAATGAAATGTGATTAAATGTTAAATAATCACTTAAGAAAATATGAAAAGCATTTATGAAAGCAAAATATTCAATTATATATGTATTTGGACTTACATGC
>JAMKQA010024253.1:0-35123 GCA_024699735.1 Posidonia australis
ATTGGGTTTCCATGAATTAAATGGCCTAATGAGGGTTTGTGGGCCCAAATGGGCTCAACAGAGGTTTAAGCTCAGCCACCAGATCCTCATCCTGCAAAATTGGAAATTTGAGGTGTCTACACCAACAAAATACTTACCTCCTCCAAAAGGATGGTGAGCTCCCCAGAGGAGGTGAAAAAGGTGTGGGTGAGAGGATTCCACAACACATAGAGTGCAAAAAGGGCCTTTCAATTGATGGGTCGATGAAGCATTCAGAAAGCTTGACAAACGCCTGCTTCTTCCAGATGTTCCCGGTACTTCTTCAGTGCCCAAGAATGAAAAGAGTGTACCCAATCAAGTTGGAAAATCTTGCTATCAAGGTCGTCATTGTGGAAAGCAAAGGGCTGTCCAAAAGAAAAGAAAAAGCAAAAAAGTTACAAATAAAAAGAAAGAAAGAGGTGAAGAGAAAGAAAAGGAAAAGTGAAACAAAAAAGCATTTAAACAAATAAAGACATACCTTCCCGCTTGCAAAAAGATTCATAAGGTGACTAGAGATTGTGTCCAGTCAAAGTTGCACATTATAAGAAGGAGATGAAAAATTGGCCACCTTGAAGGGATGACGAGGAATATCACCCAAATCCATAAAGCCGACAAGGAATGCCTTAATAACAAAAATAAAGAGAAAGATCTGCGGTGAGTTCAAGAAACAAGCAAGGGAAAGCTTATATAGAGATGGATATTCCAAAGATGGCAGAGAAGTTAGATCCAATCAAAGATTACCTCCCTAATCAACAGTTACAGGAATGAAAGGACAGCAGTCTGACTCAAAGTGTTGAACACCCACTTTCAAGCGTTCAATGTTAAATACCAACAGATGAGTGTACAATGATCCATGAATTTAAGGGAATATTTCATGGGGTAGAATGCCATAAATTAGTCGTTTAACGAAGACAATGAGCAAAAGTGATAGGAAAAATCAAAAGCCAATGCAACTAGCCAAAATAAGGTCAACCCCCCTAGCTTGACACCCTAGAGCATCATGGACCTCAAGATTGCTAATTTGCGTGACAAAGTACGAAGGTCCTCGTAGAGAGTGTAGACTACACTCGATGAAAAGGGCACCTGACTATGACAAATTGCATTCATGTGTCAGTCTACTTTGAATGGCGAGCAAAATTCCTAAGCCATCCCGGTATACAAATCCAAGCAGGCTGTGACGGAAGAACCTCACTATTCGGGGTCATGCATTGCATGTCAGAACCACCTCTCCATGCATTTCCACCAAGCATGCATTCATACAAAGTAAATCGCAATGCATCATATTGCACTTTGAGTGGTCGTCAGAGTTAGCCCCCTCCAATTCCCCAAGTCCCTCCAACATCTCCACTCTTTTCTCTCGACTTTCCTTTCCCTTGTATCAATCATCTCATGCCCATTAAGTGTGTGGCCTCCAGGTTACGCCTAAGGTCGTGTTCGTCCCTTTGGTTAAACCCAACGATGTGCTCCTTTCAATTTGACCTACAGGTTTCGCCTAAGGTTGTGCTTGACACCTTGGGTTACGCCCAAGGATGAGTCCTTTCAATTTGACCTATAGGTTACACCTAAGGTCATGTTTTTCCCTTGGGTTACGCCCAAGGATATGCTCCATTCAATTTGGACCTCCAAGTTACGCCTATGGTTGTGTTTGCCCTTTGGGTTATGTCCAAGGATGAGTCCTTTCAGTTTGGCCTCTAAGTTACGCCTAAGGTCGTGTTCGCCCCTTGGGTTACGCCTAAGGATGTGCTCCTTTCAGTTTGACCTATAGGTTATGCTTGAGGTCATGCTTAATCCCTTGGGTTACGCCCAAGGATGAATCCTTTCAGTTTGGCCTCTAGGTTACACCTGAGGTCATGTTCATCCCTTGGGTTACACCCAAAGATGTGCTCCTTTTAGTTTGACCTGCAGGTTACGCCTAAGGTTGTGTTTGACCCTTTGGTTATGCCTAAGGATGTGCTTTGTTCAGTTTGACATGCAGGTTATGCCTAAGGTCGTGCTTGACCCCTGGGGTTATGCCCAAGGATGAGTCCTTCCATTTTGGCCTCCAGGTTACGCCTGGGGTCATGTTCGCCACTTGGGTTACGCCCAAGGATGTGCTTCTTTTAGTTTGGGCCTTCAGATTACACCTAAGGTCGTGTTTGCCCCCTGGACTACATCCAAGGATGAGTCCTTTCAGTTTGGCCTCCTGGTTACACCCAAGGTCGTGTTCGCCCCTTGGATACACCCAAGGATGTGCTCCTTTCAATTTGGGCCTCCAGGTTACGCCTAAGGTTTTGTTTGTCCCTTGAGTTACGCCCGAGGATGAGTCCTTTTAGTTTGGCCTCTAGGTTACGCCTAAGGTGGTGTTCGCTCCATGGGTTACGCCCACAGATGTGCTCCTTTCAGTTTGACCTACAAGTTACGCCTAAGGTCGTGCTTGACCCCTTGGGTTAAGCACAAGGATGAGCCTTCTCAGTTTGGCCTAAAGGTTACACCTGAGGTCATGTTTGACCTCTTGGATTATGCCCAAGGGTGAGTCCTCTCAATTTGACTTACAGGTTACGCCTAAGGTCGTGTTTGAACCCTTGGGTTATGCCTAAGAATGAGTCTCTTTAGTTTGGCCTGTAGGTTATGCCTAAGGTCATGTTTTCCCCTTGAGTTACGTCCTAGGATGTGCTCTTTCAGTTTGGCCTACAGGTTACACCTACGGTCGTGTTTTCCCCTTGAATTGCGCCCAAGGATGAGTCTTTTTAGTTTGGCCTACAGGTTACACCTGAGGTCGTGTTTGCCACTTGGGTTATGCCCAAAGATGTGCTCCTTTCAGTTTGGGCCTCTAAGTTACGCCTAAGGTCATGTTTGGCCCTTGGGTTACACCCAAGGATGAGTCCTTTTTAGTTTGGCCTTCAGGTTACACCTGAGGTTGTGTTCGTCCCTTGGGTTACGCCCAAGGATGTGCTCTTTTAGTTTTGCTTACAGGTTATGCCTGAGGTCGTGTTTTTTTACCCCTTGGGTTACACCCAAGGATGATTCTTTCAATTTGGCCTTCAGGTTACACCTGAGATTGTGTTTGGTCCCTTGGGTTACGTCTAGGGATATGCCTTTCCTTTCGATCCCCAGGTTACACCTGAGATGGTGACGCTTTTCTTTCGCCTCTTCCGGTCACGCTTGAGGATGCAACCCTTCCTCCAGTTTCCAAGGTCGTGTCATATGGGAGTGGGACTATCATCATACCTTGAAAACAGTTTTGTGTCGAAACCATCTTCAAGGACGGGCAATCTATAAATATTTCGTTTTGACACTCCCTAGTCTCTCGTAGAGTAGCATCGCATTTGCATAGGACTTAAGGCATCCTTCCCTAAGTATGTGACCATTAGTGCTTATTCCTAGTATAGAACGTTGACAAATGGGTGTTTTACGTTGAACACCTAGATTTGGGCATCCTACGTTGAACGGCTCATATTGGCCGTTCTACAACTTCCTGAGGCGTCCCTTCCCATTCTAGCCTTTTTTTTCTTTTCAAGACTTGATAACCCTTCCGTATCCAACGAGGATACTTGCCTTTCTCATTGGATAAGGTTACCTGTCATTGCCTCCAATTTCAGATTTCGAATCTCTAAGCCAATTTTGGAAAGTTTGTTGAGGGTGTTAAATGTTTGTTTTTGGGCATTCTACGTTGAACACCTATTTTATGGCGTTCTAAGCCTGCGTCCCAAGCCCTCCACGTTAGCCTTCTTTCCTTATTTGGCAAAATTTGATCTTTTGATTACCTTGTTTGGGCCTCCTTTGATTGCATGATTACGTAATTAAGGGTTAATTAGATCTTAATCAGCCATTAACTAAGGATTAACAGCTCCTGGCTGGCAACTGAGATCAGAAGTGCATAGAACACCCAGTGCTAGGCGTCTTACATTGAACGCCACATTCATGGCATATAATGCTTCTGATTTGGAAATTTTTGAAGGCAACTGTACATTCTTCCCAAGTTCGGATCACTCTACCTTTTAAAATTTCCCTATCCCCCTATAAATAGAGGGGCACCCCCAGCCTTTGGGGGGAACCACAAGGTGGATAATTTTAAAGGGGGACCAGAATTTTGAGTGACCAGAAAGAAGGACCACTAGAGAGATTTTTGAGGCCAGAATTTTAGAGGAGAGAATTCTAAGAGAAAAAGAGTATAGAAGTTTTGAGTTTAAGTCTTCTGTCAAATTTGACCACATTACACCGATATCTTGCATCCTGCACATGCATCATAAACCAAAGGGGGTTTTCATTTTGCATTTTGCATTTTCATTTCATATTTACATATTATAGTTAGGCATATACATTTAGTTGCAATCGGGGGGATAAAACCCCTCAGGTAAGTTTTTTTTCTTTCATTCTCATGCTTGTAATCTATTTTGTTGAGTCACTTAATAGACTATATTAATCCACAATTTTAATATTGTTTTGCAAGAAAAAGAAGTTCATCTACACAGGCACCCTTAGGCGATGCTAGCATCGTCCTAAGGTAGCTAAGCCCACAACCACAACATCTCCCCAAAGCGTCTCAAGGGCCAACGAAAGCAAACCAAGAGTGGCAATCACATTGTTTCCATCATCCATGGAGTGAAGGAGATGGATACAACACAATGGACAAAACCATGGTGGCGGAATGGATCCAAGGTACATAAAGTGTGCGCCTCCTTCCAAGAAATCCCGCATCCACAGTGACCATATCGGGATTTTTCGTGTGTTTCTATGCACGAGGACTCGGGCGGTTCTGTCGGCATGGTCACAACTATTTCCCCAAGGAAGCGTGTGACAAATCCACGCAACCATAGTTCATCCCCCAACTCAGACTGCTTCTACAAAATTTCACCAAAATAATCCAGTCGGAGCATGGGAGCAGAGCCATCAATGCAGACCAGCCTTTGCTTACACTCGACACTTAGCCCAAACAATTGGCTTAGAACAACTAAATACCTGTCACAGCGCATGAACGTGGGAGGACCCTGCAACCTCGAGATACTACAAATCCTTCAGACCTCCTCTAGGGTCAATGTCATTTCAATTCTGCCAAAACAAAAGACATGGTAGGCCAATTTCTAGAACTGAGCAGCTCTGCACAATAGATAGCGACTCACTTCCACTCAACCAATGTCGAGAAGTCTGGAGGAGATTCCCAACAAGCGGAGTCTCTCCTGGTCATTAGCAGTCAAAGCCTTAATCCAAGTTAGTAGAGTGTTCAAGCTGTGAATAGGAATAACTAGTGTGGGGTATCCCTGGGCGTAGAAAATCGAGCAAACAAGGACAATGAGTGGGTACATGAGGTACGATAACCCGAAAGCTTAGAATGAGGAGATCAAGCTCAGATTTGAAATCCTTAGTAGCTTACCATGTGGAGAGATGGTTGAGAAAGAGCAGAAGAGCCCCCCAGTGCCCTAGAATGCTTGAAGGAGCCAAGAGGAAGGGTGGGGAACCAAAGAGAAGATCCTTGTGCATGAAGAAAGGGTGATTTGCCTTGACTCCCAAAGTTCTAAGGCCCTTATATACAGCAGTAGCCGAGTCTATAGCAGGCCTAGCACCTTAAGGGAATGCCATGGATCGACAACACAGACAAAATGCATGGGTAGGTGATGCAAAAAAATCCAAGGATTTTCCCAAGTTATGTCACATTCCACGTGCTCACACTACTAGCGCAAGTTAACAGAGAACAAAGAAACAAGCCACAGTGCATTCACACAAAACAACAACCATTGCACTAATATGTTCCAAAAGGGATAGTAGCATGCCAGATATCATCAACCAATTGTCAAACATACATGGAATTGTTAGCCATGGAATTGTTTCAAAAAACAACTGTTGATACAGAAGCCATAAAATGTCGAAGAAAATGGCTAGTGTCCTTAATCCTCCGGATCATCCCCCTCACTCCTTTGAGTAGCTGCGATGACCTAGCAGTTGACCCTATAACACATTATCCTTGTAGTCTGAGTAGAAGCAACCCAAGCTCCGACAACTGTGCTAGAGGCACCAGTCAGGCCCACTTCCTTAGAGATATCCTCGTCATCCAAGTCGAGGTCAAACTCACCACTACTTCCTGTGACCACCTCGGCCTGGGGGCTGACACCCTGAAAGAACAAAAGGGACAAGTCAGAATAGGCAGATATATGAAAATAGTTCAAAATTAAAATTTTCTTTCAAAAGACTGTTTTAATTGGTTTATTGCTAGGAAAGCTACCCATTGTGCCTAAGAAAAGCACGAAACTGTCAGATCCCAATGATCGGCATATATACAGCAGTACAGGAATCAATAGCTTACTAAACAAGCAGAATGGGAGTTTACCTTGGCCTGATGGGCCCACTCACACTAGTCTTTGAGTTGACCCTTAAACCTCTACAGATAGCGACAGACAACGCGTTAGAGTAGAATTTGGTGAAGGTAAGCAACATAGGATAGTTCAAATGGCAAGGAGGAGCAGTTACCTAGGCCCAATCCTCAGAGAACCACATCTCCCTCTAGCTCTCTCTCTCTCAACTCCTCGTCGAGCAAATGGGGCTTGCCGACTTGCCCAAACTAGGTCAGATAATCATCATAGTCAAACGAGTGGAAAGCATAGCGACTCTGCTTGAAGAAATTTGTGACAAAGACTGACTGGGCCCTTGCGTAAGTCAAAGCCTGAGACTCCATGTCATCCAGATGAGGCAATGGGATGCAGAACTCTTTCGTATGCTGGTGATGAACATTTCCCAGGAGGTAGTAAGTGGACCTCTTCAAGTAGTAGAACTTTACCTATTTTTGGCAAAGCACCTACTAGAGTTAAATGGGGCCCAATCCACTCGCTCATATCACTCAAAGGGCTATAGGTCCACCTGGAATGCAAACAAAGTAGCAGATCAGATGTCAAAGCTAAAAGACCTTTGGGGAACTTAACAGACAAAGTAGATTTAGCACTTACATCATCTATGCTCAAGAGTTTCTGGCAGTAACGGTACTCCTCATAGCTGTAGACGCCCGAGGCTACCCAGTGGTCAAGCTCGCACCACTATTTGAGAAGAGATAAGAGATCAAACCAAAGGCGAAAGACATAGTACCCCCTCTCCACATGCTCCATCCACTTAGTACAACAGAAAACAAACAAAGTCAAAAGGCAAACAGATGCAAGCATAACTTAATTTTTAAAAAAGGAATTAAGCAAGGTAAAGTGTTAGAACTTACCACCAAAAGTAAGTAGAGGCCGATGTGGGAGCGTAGGTTCTTCTGAACCACGTCGTCCAGCTCGCAAAGCATGTAAGCATAACTGGCTCCTCCTTGGTCATAGCGACCCAAGTTGTTCATATCAGCCAAGTATATCAACCAATCAGTTGGAACACAATAGCCTGAAGTGTCGCAAAACATTAGCCCACATAGCTCGAGTAGGAAGTGGCATAGCACAAAATCTTCTCACGACCCTGGGATCAGGTTGGACCAAATCTTGGTCCACTATCACAGCCAGCTGTAACGGAAACAGTAAGAGCCATGGGTGAGAGGCTAACGCTCATGCCCCAATTAAGCAGGAACTTTGGCAAACACCTACATAGCCTTTCCAATAATAGGCTCCCCGTTAAAGCCAAACCCGGTCAACAAAGCGCAGAGCTCAGCACAGACCCCCACCTCACCGAACGGGAGGTGAAACATGTGTGTCTCATAATGTCACCTCTCCACTAGAGCCCGGAAAAACTGGTAGTGCCCGTGGATGGCGCGAATCCAAGTAGGCTGCCGAAGGGACTATGGTGAAGTAAGAAATCCTACAAAAAGTGCGACGGGCACCTGAAATAATCCAACATGGGCATTCAAAGGCATCGCATGACTCGACCGGTATCTCCTACCTGCAAGACAGAGGAAAAGTCAAATCAGCAAACAGGATATAGTGGCAGTTATCTAATGAATTTCTGGGACATATACCTCAAAGTCGTCATACTCGCAGATGTGGGTGCTACTGAGCAAGTGCCCCTTAAAGTGGCCTGACTCCTGCAATCACACAATGGGTCAGACTCTAAAGCAAATCAAAGATATTATGTTCACTTTTTACAAATCTTTTACCTCCTCGGGCACCTCAGACTCCTCACTATCGACTGATCTCTCAGGCACCTATAGGCAAGACGCTATCCTATAACCTTAGGAGTGGGTCCCGTGACCCCGTCACCGTGAACTTCAAGCAACTGTGCTGGCCTCAACAACCTCCCACTCAGAATCAAACTGCAAACAAGAAGATTTTGGTCAGGCAAATTCAAATAAGATCTTTTGTTTATTAAAATTCACATCCAAAAGCAATGTTCGTTATTAGCCAGTGTGACCATGCCAGCCCAAGAATCTAGCGTGGAGTCGAGCTAGAGGGAGGAGCCCACAACCATGCTAGGATGGCGAAGGAGTAAGATAAGATAAGACAAAAGAATTGGAGTCGCCACCTAGTCTTTTAAGGGAAAGACGAGGAAAACCACAAACAAACCACAAAAAGGGATGAATGCATATGATGCAAATGAAAAGGCCAAATGTCTACAAACCAGAGAATGGATAAGGATTCCTATTACGCACCGAGAATGTATTAGGCACCCCCATATACCCGAGAAACTCGATCTTTCTAGTCTGATTCGCTTGCTAAAGGTTAAATGAATGCTTGCTAAGCCTAGATTGTGCTCTAATCATGCTCATATGAGTGCCAAGTCATGACTAGATGGATGTGCAAGATGTATGCAAAAACTGTGAAGAAACCCACATGAAACAATGGAATAAAGAAACAGGAAATGACAAAGAAAATCACATGAAAGGACGATATTTTTGGCAAGAATGGCCCAAAAAATTATACCGACCTCAAGAGAATCAAAAATGTGATCGACTCAAATCATCAGAATCATAGGAAACATCACAGAAATCAATATGGAAAAATAGCAAAGAAGTCCACATAAAATGGGTAAATGGTGACATATGAAGAAAATCACATGAAATGACGATGTTCTGGAAAGAATGTTCAGGAAAACCATACCGATATCAAAGGGATCAAAAGTGGGGTCAACCTAAATCGTCGGAATCATGAAGAATGTCGTAAAAATCAACAAAGGGAAAATAATCTGTAATTGGGCCAATGTGGGCCTTTAGGTCATGTCAAATCGAAAAATCAGAAAATGTGGAATAAAAAGAATCAAATCAAATGTCAAGGAATCTGAAAACAAATTGAGGAAAAATCTACGAAAAATAATATAGAATGCAAGCTTACCCAAAAGGATGGAATGATGTGCAAGTGCAATGAAAAAACTATGTAAAATGCATGAAAATGTACCCAAATGTATAGAAAATTTTGAGGAATGATTTATACAAAGATTATGCATGACTTAGTGCATAAGTAACATGCATGTGCATGAATTGATAGTGTAGCACCCCGATTTTGCAGTCACTTAGCAGCAGACTCCTTTGGAAAGATGCTCTGGTTGCGACCAATAAAACCCTAACTCTCAAACCTAAACCCTAACTCCACCTAAACCCTAACTCAACCTAAGCCCACAAACCCACTCAAGCCCACACAAGCCCATTTAACCCCACACAAGCCCACTCTTACCTAATCAAAGCATAAATCCATAATTAAAAATCAAAACCAAACAAAACTCACTTAAATTATCAAAAAACCCAAATTGAAACCAAAATCAAATAAAATCCATTTAAACCATTTAAAGTCCAAATTAATTAAGTAAAAACCCTAATTAAAAGCAAAATCAAATAAAATCCATTTAAGACATTTAAAATCCAAATTAATTAAGTAAAAACCCTAATTAAAACCAAAATGAAATAAAGTTCATTTAAACCATTTAAAATCCAAGTTAATTAAGTAAAACCCTAATTAAGATCAAAATCAAGTAAATTACATGTAAATCATTTAAAATCCAAGTTAATTAAGTGAAAAACCCTAATCAAGTAAAACCCAATGTAGACACCCCAATTTTGCAGGTCAGCAGGCTGGAATTGTGGTAGCTGGGCTTCTAATCATAGATGATCCCAAAGCCAAAGAATGCCAAACCCAACAGCAAATGGTCTGAGCCGTGATCCGAGGCCATGCAGCTGCACCTCTCTGGCGCACATGTCTAGCGCACCTCACTAGCGCACCAGACAGGCACACCATGCAACCACACTGGACATGCACAAAGCCCATGAAGCCAACTAAAGCCCATGAAGCCAACTAAAGATCATGAAGCCCACTAAAGCCCATGAAGGCCCATTAAGTCCACTAAAGCTCATTAGAATCCATCAAAGCCCAAGCAATCCACCAAAGCCCATCAAGGCCCATAAAACCCACTAAAGCCCATGATGGCCCATTAAGCCCACCAAAGTCCATCAAGGCCCATGAAGCCCACTTAGGCCCATGAACCAGCCATTTCTTCAACCCAATGTTTAAACCCATTTCATCTTCTCCATCTTCTAAGCTAACCAACCAAAGCCATGATCTGTAACCCATCATTTCCCTCCATTCTCATCTCATCCAGCCGAAACCCATTGTTGCCCAACAGCAGCCCAGCTCAAGCCCTCCACGAACTAGGGTCATCGGATGTGTTGTCACGAGCTCGGACGATCGTCGATCACTGTCGGCGCACAGGTAGGCAGGATGGAGTGCGCGGGGGACAGCATGGTGGTTACGGACGTTAGTTTGTTACGAGGATCACTGGTTGGTTATGGGAGGCTGGTTGCTAGGATTTTGTCGGATTCTGTTATGGGTTGTTACAGATTGTCGTTAGAGCTTCGCCTATAAAAGGAGCAGCAGTGTGAATTGCGAGAGGAACCGGAAAAGAGAGAAAGAGAGAGCGAGAGAGAAAAAGGAGAGAAAAGCGAAAGAGAGGAGGTTCGCGAAGGCGAGGAGCCAGAGCTTTCAGCCACTTCCGGCAAGCTACGAAGGCAAAGCACAGACCAGGTACGCCTCCACCAGCCTCATTTAGTTTGAATTCTAGCTTCCTAGGATTCCCTATGTCTTCCTTGTTCGATTCCAACAAGATCAGAGGCCTCCTCTGGTCGAAATCAGCCCCTAGGCTTTACCGGAGTTGTTTTCCGACGACTTAGGTGGGGGTGTTGGTCCAGGGCACGTCCCTGGTCCCAAAGCATTAGTTCTTCCTCTTTTGGCCTCCCTCTTGCTTCTCCACTCCTTAAATCCCCTCTCCAGCCACTGCGGAAGCCTCCACCAGAAGATCACCGGAGTCGCGCCAGCTCGTCGTCGCTGGAGAAGACGACTGGGATCAGAGAAGAGACGCGTGCCTCCAGTCCCACCGTGCCACTCCAAGCATCCAGAAAGCATCGACGGTGCGCCCCAAGCACACCGGAGCCTTCAGAGTCAAGCCTCAAGCCCTGGATCACTCCTGCAACCACGCTCATCAGAGAAGACGGCGGCGACGACAAGTGGAATCCATATTGCGCGTTCTTCCTCTGTTTTGGCCCCCTGATGGAAAGGGAGTACTCCTCTTGATGTCCCGCAGCCTCCAGGAGCTTGTAGACATGTGTCGCAGCCCTCCAGTAGCCCCTTTCTTCTCCGACGCTGTTGCCGGAGTGCCGCGAAGGCAAGGGAGGTGGGCAGCCAGCCTTCCTTAACCGTCGAGCCTTCGATCCAGACCGTTGGATCTCTTCCCATCCTTCTTTTCTTGCTTTCCGTGGGGTCTAATCCTAGATCAGGCTATGGGATAGCCTCTATGTGACCCTCCGGCGGTTGACGACGGTGGAGCTCCATCGTCGGCGACCGCTGTTTCTTTTTTTTCTCTTTTAATGAATAAAATAGTTTTCTTTGATTTAATTTCTATAACTTTTGATTTATTGCATTTAGGTCCTTCTATTCTTGCATGTAGGTCCTTCCTCTTACAGTTAGGTCCTTGCACATTTTTTCTTTAAATCGTTTGAATAAAGCTTTAACTGAAAATATTGCAATGTGCCCCCTAAGCTTCCCTAATAATGTTTTCCAGGCTTAAAAATTAGACAAAAACCCCTGATCTTCATTAAAATCATTCTAAATGCATATTTCTTTGTTCAAATTGCATTTAAACCCTTGATTTTCATTAAAATCATTCTGAATGCATATTTCTCTGTTAAAATTGCAAGGTAAACCTTAAGCATTCAAATATCTACATAGATGTGGTTTAAATTGCATTTTGACCCCTGAGCTTTTCTGAATTTACTCTGCATGCATATTCCTTTGGTTAATTTGTATTTTAGCCCCTGAACTTTTCTGAAATTCTTCTGAATGCATATTCCTTCGGTTTAATTTGGCTAGAAATGTATATTCAATTTGGCTAGAAATGTACAGATTTGCACATTTGACCCCAGATTTCTTCAAAACTACATGAGATGTGTTTTTCTATGTATTTTTGATGATTTAGCTTCAGAAAATTCAGATTTCATTCATAATTTGGGTTTTTTGCACAAAGGCTCCTGGAATTTTCATTTTCACACTCATGCATGCATTTTGTACATTTTGTTGCACTTTTTCATGCATGTTTTCTCATGACTTCTTCCTTTCTTTGTGCAAACATTTCTAGCACATTTTAAGTTTGGTTTTCTCATCATTTCTGGATTTTTTCTGATTTCCTCGTCTTTTGACATGATTTGGCTTTCCATCGCCCGAGGGCATACAGTAAAAGTCTTAACAAAGCCGACATTGTCCCGAAAGAGATTATTTTCTCCAATTTGATTTTCTCAGATTTCTTCGAATTTCCGCTGATTTGCTAGACGCTTTCCGAGAATTTCTCGATTTTCACGATTTTCGTCATCGTCCACGGGCATACAGTAAAGCAGCATTCTCAATGCCTACATTTTTCTCTCGGATTAACTTTTTCTCTTTATTTCATTTCTTCTCTTTGATTTGGCATGTTTTCTAGTCATCTTTAGCATGAGTATTCAGAATAGGCAAGCACACACCCATAGACGATTGGCAAGTAGGAAACCTAGAAAGACTGATTTTCTCAGGCGCATGAGGGTGCCTAACCCCTTCCCCATGCGTAACCAGAATCCTTACCCTTTCTCTGGCCCACATTCATTTGTGCATTATATCCATTAGGCATGGAGCATACATGTTTTCTGCATCATGTTTGCTTCCTGGTTTTCTTGTATGAATGGTTTTCCTCATCTTTCCATTAAAAGACTAGGTGGCGACTCCTTTCCTTATCCTTTCTTATACTTCCTTGGTGTTTCTGAGTCTGGTCTTCTTCTCCAGATTCACCATCTTCGTCATGACCGTATCGGGACTCCTCGAGTGCTTCCATGCACCACGTAAAGAAGAACCGTGCAAGGTTCCACTGGCATAGTCACAGGAACTAGCGACTCCGCTGAGGATAACTAGATTGTAGCTTTCATTCTAGTTTCCTTACTTGCCTTTGGTCTGTTTACTTCATGTTTTGTTTGTTTGTTCTGTTTGCTTGTACATATTTGACTGAACATGCCTTTTCTTGTGCCTTTTTACACTATTGCTATGCCACCGCACATGCACATGACTTAATTCATGCTTTTTTTTGTCGATACTTGCTTTTATTCACCTACTTGTGAGCACTACACCAGCATATGCCATGTTTATGACTTTTGCCTACTAGTTGACTTTTTAGATGCCATGATTGTGTGTTCTATACCCTTTATTTGTATTTGCCATGATTAGGAGAGTAGAGACATGTTTACCTCCCTATCTGGTTAAAATAAAACACACAAACTCAGACTAACAAATAATAAGACATAACTAGAGACAATTTCTCACAAGTCCCTATGGTTTAATAAAACGCAAGTAAAAGACACAAAAGCATATTGCATGAATGATCATTTTAGAAAGCATGCATCTTCTCCTCTGAGTCCACCCATAGTCCGCGAAAGACAATTCTAGTAGCCCGTTCTATAGCTTTGGCGTAGGGCATGTTGCTGGTTTGTCCCCCTTTGTCTGGGGTCATGTCGGTGTTAGTAGAGGGTACAGCTCCATGCTACTGCAGGAGACAAGGCCAACAACGCACCACTCGTTCACTGCCTGTGCTCTGACCAGGATTTAGAACGGGAACCTACTTTTCTTACCGAAGTCAAAACCTAAAACCCATGAGTGCATCCTATGTGATCAACCCTATATGGGACATGCATGGTGAGAGAGAGCACTTTAGGACATTCATCTGCATTGTGTGTCATGGCATGCCACATTAATAACTTGCATTTGTCTTTGTGTCGTTGTCCAAGCTTTGATACCTATTTCTCTTGCCTATTTTACCAGGTACTTTGTTGTGAGGTCCTCAACTAGGAGCTCGGGTGTCTCTGTTGCGAGTGGCCACCCGTGGTTGTTTTCTCCTACATTCTCCGAGCTATTGGTCACTTTTGACAGTAGTTCGTCTTAGAGCTCGTGCGTTTGTCTTTTCCCGCAGCTCCTTCATTTCGCTTGTGATCAACTATGGCCCCGCAGACCCGCAAGCCTCCAGTTATTGTTCTGAAGGGGGTCCCACACTCAGATCCTCTTCCTCTCACTTTGACTACTTCTTCTCCCCTCTGTGCATCCCAATTTGGGAATCATGGAGGATCCTTATCTCCTCTTCTGGGACAGCGACGAACACAAGTCGGTCTAGGGCCCGTCATTGATTCGACTAAAGTGACTACCACGTGGGTCCCAGAAGTTCAGCCAGTTGCACCGTATCACTTGGGCCCTCCTGTTTCAGGAGTTCAACCAGCTGCGGTATCATATATTTTAGGGGCCATTCCTGTTCGCTCTTGCCCTCTGACCTATCTTTTGATGGGTCTTTTGCTAAACAGGCTCAGTACCTGAGAGCTTTGGCCCGAGGGTTCGAGCGCATGGCCCTTTCGCTTGATCATATTGAGAGTCCTCCTCTTTTGACCTCTGAGGTTCCAGTGCAGACCACTATAGCATTGCAAGCTCACCCCCACTACTTTATCGCCCATACCATCGCCCGAGCATCACACTACTCCGATGTTGGGGGCGTTATCTCTGCCTCCTGCACCACAATTGCATTGGTCACAGCAAGCATCACAGTCATTTAGAAATCAACCCGTTGGTTGTGCGAGAGTACAGCATTTCTCGAGCCTGTCACCTAGAGCTGTACTGGTACCGCAGCTGTTGCTCTTGCACTCAACACCACACACAACACAGCATATTCAGAAACCACCTCAGCATCAGGAGCATGTCCCAACACGTAGGTCATCACAGCACACTAGGCACAGACCTACCACTTTCAAGCCAGTGCATCTTGTCGCATCGGCTTAACAAGGACAGCAACCTAAGGAGAAACGAGGTAGTCGCGTTGAAAGTGACTACACTCCACTGGGTGAGCCACTGAGCGCTGTTCTTCCTCAGGTGGTGTCGCTTTTGAGACTCCCGAATCCACGTCCCTCACCAACTCCACTCCCTCAGTGGTACGATGCAAACGTATACTGCAATTATCATCGAGCCCCGAGGCATTCGACTGATAAATGCTACACTCTGTGGGATGTCATACAGACTTTGATCGATAATGGGACTATTGTTGTTAACACACGAGGCATAGCACCCGCATCCATATCCTCATCATCACCATCATCTAGTTCAGTACACATTACACATCCACATACCACCGTTGAACCGGCGCGTCTCGTTGCGTCAGTTCAACATGGGCAGCAGCAACGGCAGAGGCGGCCTCGCTGTAAGGAAAGAGACTTCAACCCACTCAGAGATTCGTTGAGTGACATTTTTCCCAAAGTTGCACCATTCCTACGGCTACCAGAGATTCGCCCACCACCGGACCCACTTCCTAGGTGGTATAAGGAAAACTTGTTCTGTCAATACCATCGTGTACGTCGGCATTCGACAAACAAGTGTTACACTCTCCGAAATGCTGTCCAGGATTTGATTGACAATGGAGGCATTGTAGTCAACACACAGGAGGCAGCCCACACATACACCTGCACACGCTTGCACACACACGTGCACACCCTAGAATAGCCAACTTTACCGTGTCTGAGCCTGCAAGCTCCGAGGATATTAGAACCTCAGGGGTTTTCCTCTTTCTCCCAGTTTTTCCCGGGGAATCCATCGACCCTCTTTTTTCCTATCTTGTCCTCTCTCTACTTCTGTCTGGCAGCACCTGTGTATGCCACTATTGTTCTTCTTCCCTATTTGCCTAGTTTGTCCTCCTTTCTTTTCTCAGTTTTGTCCAACGACACTCATGTGTGCCACTCTTGTTCTTGTTCCCTTGTGGGGCCTAACCTAAAGTTTGCCAGTTTGCCATGCCCGAATCTAATTTAGCACGTGCAAGTACCCTGGATCAAGTAGGAGACAGCCGTCACAGTAGATATCAACTCCAACAGAGATGCCGTTTTAATGTCACCAGTAGATTCAGCAGTCATAGTGACAGTCTCAGTTCCAATAATGGTTGTGATAGCTTCTGTTACACTTGCCTTGATACCGGCTTCCTGTGGCACTGCTAGGAGTTACTTTGAACCCCGATGGTATCGACAAACATCAACGACAAGGACTGGAGTTGTATCCTTTCTCTTTGTTCACTATTGTTTTCTCTTTTTGCATCATCATATACCAAAACACAAAAAAAATTAGAAAAAGCATAAAAATTGAAAAAGGAAAAGAAAAACACAAAACAGGGAAAAAACATCAAGAACAATTGAAAAGGGTAGTTTGCTTGTCATTAACTTTCTACCCAATGATGAAAAATTGGAAAAGCTCGCCAATGTCAGAATGGATTATCCCTCCTCAGTTGTCACTACTTAGACGACCAAGTTAGCAAGGGAGTCACCGAGAATTAAAGCCAAACGAAATGTCCAAGCTCCGCAAGGATCCTACACCTCCAAGAGGGAGATAAAATAATAGGGGTGATTGAGAGTGTGAGCCAGAAAAGAAAACATACATTCGCAAGGGCATAAAAGAATAGAGAAGACAGAAGTCAACCCAAGAGTGAGAGGCGTGCGTTGTAGCTATACCCTTACCATACCTTGGGGAGGAGTCGGAGTATGCGCTCAGTAAAATCACACCTTTGAGGGACTAACCCACCCTCTTGCAATAAAGTCCTCCCAAATAGATCGAGCGCTTATTACCTCCAAGACAAGGTTAGAGTGAAACCATAGGTATGTGAGGGAGTAAAAGAAAAGACACTGATGTTGAAAAGAAAAAAAGTAGGTGTAGGACCTTAAAGAGTTTGGCATGGAGCCAGGTCCATTACCCTATCTTACAGTGAGCTTGAGTGCCACCACTACCCAGTGAGAGCCACCATATGACTTGCGAGTTTCTGTAGTGGCAACTGAGTCGAAGGTGTCATCCTCCTCTAACAGGCATACAGCTTTCCAGCCTAACTGAGGGCAAACAAACAACTGAACTAAACAAGCAAGCGATCCAGGTAATGAACTCATTGAACAAGCATAGCAACAAATGTAGATAACAAGCAACTACAATCACAAGGCATGCACTTCTTGATCAGATAACAGGACATTCTTAATAACTAAATTGCTCACAATAGTAGAGTCCACATTAATAACAATCATCATAGCCTTGCCTGGATCAATCTTTTTGTTTGCATATAGACTGGTTCAGCAGGACTTTTGCCAAGTGCTTTTAGCCATGGACATTTCAGCTCCTCAATGGTCAGAGTGCATATACAGTGAGGACACCAGTTAGTGCACAAACTACATGAACCTATAGAATCAGCAGTGTAGCAACAATTCCTCCGCAACAATTCAAGTGTGGTAGACACTGTTTGTGGAATGCCTAAGGACAACACAGCCGAATACATGTTTGCAGCCAGAGCATAACGACGTAATGAGTAACAGAGTAAAGATGAGCCAGCCTAAGATAGACTATGGTGTATCGCATTACTTCCTGCCATTGGAGTATAGCTCAGAACAGTGGATGAATATACATGCCTCCAATCAGTGAACAAATGTGTCTTTAACCTCAACAGAAATCAGTCGCGGCCACTTCAGTGATTCAAAGTACGCCTACAGTCATAGTCAAATCCTCAAGTGTTTACATCCTCAAGTGGTGCCCAATACTTCCCAGGGTAGCCTGTTTCAATGCCAGAGGCATCCTTTTTGCCTTGGTGTCACCTGATCTGACTTCTGAGCATTTTACACCTTTATGCTAGGGCCATGTCAGCCACTTTCTAGCTAGGATCATACACACCGTTGCTTGGTTCGTCAAGGACAAGACAGTTGTGCTTGATAAACGAAGACAACAGCATGACTAAGGACTCTACGCGGCAATCTAGAATTTGGCAAAGACAATCAGAAGAATGTCCTACAGCAGCGCGGCCAATGGCAGAGGTATCAGAACACCACGATTGAGCAGAACATATCCTAAACATACAAACAAGAGTTACAACCTCGATCAAAGGCCTCTATCGAGTTGCCACAATACCTTCTATCTTCAAAGTATAGTATAGGAAAGCAGTTGGGTGCACATACTTCCAGTCACTTGATGAATGGATCACTTGTTTCGACTAGTGATGGTCTCGAGTACTCCAGTGGTTCAAGGAACGTCTGTAGTTACAGCCTGGCTTCCAAGACCCCATACCCTCAAGTGATGTCCAGCCAGTCCAATACCAGGGGCATGTCAACTGCTCTTTGGTCAAAAGTCACATACAAAAGACAAGCTACAGTGTAACTGAGCCAGAGTCTTCGACTAGGGGCATGTCAGTTGCTCTTTGGTCAAAAGTCACATACAAAAGGCAAGCTACAGTGTAACTGAGCCAGAGTCTTCGACCAAGGGCATGTCAGCTGCTCTTTGTTTGAAAGTCACATATCAATTGTCTAGCAAAATGTCAACCAGAGTCTTCGACCAGGGGCATGTAAGCTGCTCTGTGAAAGAAGGACTGTTTTGAGAATGCTTGGTACAAATTATCGTCCAAATGATGGTCGGTGCACCTTCTTATAGAGAAGTGGTAATCATCATATAAAGGCTCCTATAAGATGACAACTGTGTCAGGGAACTACACTGTTTCAACTGACATTCCCCAAAGTAATGACGATCTAGGGTGCACTGATACTTGAATAAAATCCCCTTGGCAAATCCTTTTGGCTAAACAGATGGTCAAGCCCTCTCGCCTTCGAGTTCCTATCCGGACGGATGGACTCAAGGCACCTCCTCTCGCCTTCGAGTTCCTATCCAGACGGACAGACTCAAGGCACCTCCTAAGTTTGAATATCTGTAAGAATATCAGCCTGAGTTTGAACATTAACAATGTTTTCATATGACGTAGGATTAGTAAATAACTTATCAAAATCTGCTCTAAAGATTTCAATTGTTTTTACAATTGAAGCTTTTCTGAATTTAGCCAGCTTAAAAAGATCCAGGAGAATATTTTTTAGTTTTTCCCCACTCCACCATCTATTTTCCCAAAAAATAATGTTACTTCCATTTTTTACTTGAAAAGTGGTGAAACTATTGAATAAATTGAAACAGCCTTTTATTTCCAGCCAAATTGGAGAAGATCTTCTAGTTGATATATTTAAAAGTGCCCCTGGCTAGGATCTAGATAAATATCTTGCTTTTAAAATTTCTTTCCACTTTAGAGAATAGGAGTTAGAAAGTAGTTGCCATAGCAGCTTAGATTTTAAAACCATATTAACACTTTTAATGTTAATGGTTCCCCATCCTTTTTCTTTAAATTGTTTGAATAAAGTTTTAACTGAAAAAATTGCAATGTGCCCCCTTAAGCTTCCCTAATAGTGTTTTCCAGGCTTAAAAATTAGACAAAACCCCCTAAGTTTCATAAAAATCATTTTGAAATCATATTTCTCTGTTAATATTGCAAGGTGAACCCTGAGAATTCAAATATCTGCACAGATGTGGTTTAAATTGTATTTTAACCCCTGAACTTTATTCATTTTACATTGAATGCATGTTTTCTAGGGTAAAATTACTGAATTATCCCTGCAACTTCCTGTTTTCAACCATGGACTCTTTTTCTTGCATATGTTTCCCTAAATATCCATGGAATTGCTTTAAATGCGCGTTTTGATGGCATAATTGCATTTTAACCCCTAGGAGCCTTCAATTTGGCTAGAAATGCACAGATTTGCACATTTGACCCTAGATTTCTTCAAAATTACATGAAATGTGTTTTTCTATATATTTTTGATGATTTAGCTTCAGAAAATTTAGTTTTCATTCAGAATTTGGGTTTTTGCACAAAAGTCCCTGGAATTTTGCATATTTTGTCGCATCTTTTCATGCAAGTTTTCTCGCATTTACTTCCTTACATAGTGCACTCATTTCTAACCCTTTTCAAGCTTAGTTTTCCAATTGTTTCTCGAATTTCTGTCGATTTTCGTATTTTTGATTTGATTTGGCTTTCCATTGCCCGAGGGCATACATTAAAAGACTTAGCAAAGCTGACATTGTCCCGAATGAGGATTATTTTCCCAATTTGATTTTCTCGGATTTCTTCGAGTTTCCGCTGATTTACGTGACGCTTTTCAAGAGTTTTCTCGATTTTCCTCATTACCCACAGGTGTACAATAAAGTGGCATTCTCAATGCCTACATTTGTCCCTTGGATTAACTTTCTCCCTTTTTTTCATTTCTTCTCTTTGATTTGGCATGTTTTCTAGTCATCTTTAGCATGAGCAATCAGAATAGGCAAGCACACACCCATAGACCATTGGCAAGTAGGAAACCTTGAAAGACTGAGTTTCTCGGGCACATGAGGGTGCCTAACACCTTTCTCATGCGTAACTGGAATCCTTACCCTTTCTCTAACCCGCATTCATTTGAGCATTATATCCATTAGGCACGGAGCACACATGTTTTCTGCATCTTGTTTGCTTCTTGGTTTTCTTGTGTGTTTAGTTTTCCTCATCTTTCCATTAAAAGACTAGGTAGTGACTCCTTTCCTTATCCTTCCTTAGTGTTTCCGAGTCTAGTCTTCTTCTCTGGATTCACCATCTTCGCCGTGACCATATCGGGACTCCTTATGTGCTTCCACGCACCCAGTAAAGGAGAGCCGTGCAGGGTTCCACCGGCATGGTCACAATGTCAATCAGATAGTTTGGGATATCAACCCGCTCCCAACAATGTGACGGTTGTTAGCTGGATAGTTTGGGGTATCAATCCGCTCTCCACAATGTAACAGTTGTCAACCTAACAGTTTGGGGTATCAGCCTGATGATGAATTGGCGAACTCGTTGCTAGATAGTTAGGGTTATCAGCCTGATGATGAGTTGACAGACTCGTTGCCGGATAGTTTGGGTTATCAGCCCGATGATGAGTTGACGGACTCATTGCGGAATAGTTAGGGTTATCAGCTTGATGATGAGTTGACGGACTTATTGCCGAATAGTTAGGGTAATCAGCCCTGTAACGAGTTGACAGACTCATCGCCAGATAGTTAGGGTTATCAGCCCATGGGATGACAGTTGGTCCTCGGATGTAAGAAACCAACAACTCGGACCTCCTCCGGACTTAAAGAAGTTACAAAGAAAAGGGATGGAGGCTATTCCTAGGATTCAAAGAAACAATGTCTCAAATCTCCACTAGCCTTGAAGGAGTTATGAGACAAAGGATAGAGGTTAGTCCTATGAGTGAAGGAACCTGCAACTCGAATCTCCTCTGGACCTAAAGGAGTTACGAGACAAAGGATAAAATGCTGGTCCTAGGATTCAAGGATCAACAGCTCGAATCTCCTTCGGACTTAGAGGAGTCACGAGGCAAAAAGGAAAAAGTATTGGTTCTAGGATTCAAGGAACCAATGACTCGGATCTCCTCTGCACTTAGAGGAGTCACAAGCAAAAGGATAAAGACTGGACCTAGGATTCAAAGATCCAACGACTCGGATCTCCTTCGGACTTAGAGGAGTCGTGAGACAAAAGGATAAAGGCTGGTCCTAGGACTCAAGGAACTAGTGACTCGGAACTCCTCCAAACTCAGAGGAGTCATGAGGCAAAAAGGAAAAAGTATTGGTCTTACGACTTAAGAAGCAAGTGACTCGGATCTCCTCCATACTCGGAGGTGTCATGAGGCAAAAGGGAAAAAATACTGGTCCTAGGATTCAATGAGCCAGTGACACAGATCTCTTCCAAAGTTAGAGGAGTCACGAGCAAAAAGGATAAAGACTGGTCTTAGGATTCAAGGAGCCAACGACTCGGATCTCCTCCGAACTTAGAAGAGTCACGAGGAAATAGAATAAAGATTGTTCCTAGGACTCAAGGAACCAGCGACTCAGATCTCCTCCAGACTTAGAGGAGTCGTGAGAGAAAAGAATAAGGATTGGTCCTAGGATTGAAGGAGCCAGCAACTCAGATCTCATCCAAACCTAGAGGTGTCGCGAGAAAAAAAGGATGAAGGCTGATCCTAGGACTCAATGAACCAGCGACTCGGATCACTTCTAGACATAGAGGAGCCACTAGGGAAAAGGATAATGGATGGTCTCAGAACTCAAAGAGCCAGTGACTCGGATCTCCTCCAGACTTAGAGGAGTCACGAGGAAAAAAGATAAAGGCTGGTCCTAGGACTCAAGGAACCAGCGACTCGGATCTCCTCCGAACATAGAGGAGTCGCTAGGGAAAAGGATAAAAGCTGATCCTACGAATCAAAGAGCCAACGACCCGGATCTCCTCCGAACTTAAAAGAGTCACGAGGGAAAAGGATAAAGGTTGGTCCTAGGACTCAAGGAACCAGTGACTCAAATATCCTTCGAACTTAGAGGAGTCATGAGACAAAAGGATAAAGATAGGTCCTAGGACTCAAGGAAACAGTATCTCGGATCTCCACCAGACTTAAAGGAGCCGCAAGACAAAAAAGAAGAAATATTGGTCCTAGGATTCAAGTAATCAGTGACTCGGATCTCCTCTGGACTTAGAGGAGTCACGAAACAGAGCATAAAATGTTGGTCCTAGAATTCAAGGATCAACAGTTTGAATCTCTTCTAGACTTAGAGGAGTCACGAGATAAAAAAAAAAGTATTGGTCCTAGGATTCAAGGAACCAGTGACTCGGATCTCCTTTGGACTTAGAGGAGTCAAGAGGAAACAGGATAAAGGCTGATCCTAGAATTCAAGGAGCCAACGTCTCGGATCTCCTCTGAACTTAGAGGAGTCACGAGGTAAAGAATGAAGGTTGGTCCTAGGATTCAAGGATCCAGCGACTCGAATCTCCTCCAGACTAAGAGAAGTCACAAGGAAAAGGATAAAGGCTGGTCGTAGAACTCAAGGAGCTAGCGACTCGGACCTCCTCCGGATTTAGAGAAGTCATGAGGAAAAAGGATAAAGGCTAGTCCAATGACTCAAGAAACCAGTGACTTGGATCTCCTCCAAACTATGAGAAGTCACGAGAAAGAAGGATAAAGGTTGGTCCTAGGACTAAATGAACCAGCGACTCGGATCTCCTCCGGACTTAGAGGAGTCACGAGAGCAAAGGATAAAGGCTGGTCCTAAGACTCAAGAAACCAACGACTCGAATCTCGTCAGGACATAGAGCAGTCACGAGGGAAAAGGATAAAGGCTGGTTCTAGGACTCAAGGAACCAGCGACTCAGATCTCCTCCGGACTCAGAGGAGTCACGAGAGAAAAGGATAAAAGCTAGTCCTAAGACTCAAGGAACCAGTGACTCGGATCTCCTCCGGACTTAGAGGTGTCACGAGGGAAAGGAATAACGGCTGGTCCTAGGTCTCAAGGTACCAGCGACTTAAATCTCCTCTGGACTTAAAGGAGTCATGAGGGAAAGGATAAAGGCTGGTTATAGGACTCAAGGAACAAGCGACTCGAATCTCCTCCTGACTTAGAGGAGTCACGAGGAAAGGGATGAAGGTTGTTCCTAGGATTCAAAGAAATAGCGTCTCGGATCTCTCCTAGACTTAGAGGAGTCACGAGACAAAGGATAGAATGCTGGTCCTAGGATTTAAGAAACCAGCGACTCGGATCTCCTCCGAACTTAGAAGAGTCGTGAGGGAAAAGGATAAAAGCTAGTCCTAGGAATCAAGGAACCAGTGACTCGAATCTCCTCTGGACTTAGAGGAGTCACGAGGGAAAGGATAAAGACTGGTCATAGGATATAAGGAAACAGCGACTCGGATCTCCTCTGGACTTAGAGGAGACACGAGGAAAAATGATAAAAATTGGTCCTAGGACTCAAGAAACCAGCAACTCAGATCTCCTATGGACCTAGAGGAGTCACGAGACAAAGGATAGAATGTTGGTCCTAGGATTAACTGATCAATGGCTTGAATCTCCTTCGGACTTAGAGGAGTCACGAGGCAAAATGGAAAAAGTACTGGTCCTAGGATTTAAGGAGCCAATGACTCGGATCTCCTCTACACTTAGAGGAGTCACAAGGAAAATAATAAAAGCTGGACCTAGGATTCAAGGATCCAGCCACTTGGGTCTCCTCCGGACTTAGAGGAGTCACGAGACAAAAGGATAAAGACTGGTCCTAGGACTCAAGGAACTAGTGACTCGGATCTCCTCCGAACTCAGAGAAGTCACGAGGCAAAAAAAAAGAAGTACTGATCTCAGAATTCAAGGAGCTAGCAACTCGGACTCCTTCAGACTCGGAGGAGTCACGAGGCAAAAGGGAAAAAGTACTGGTCATAGGATTCAACGAGCCAATGACACAGATCTCCTCCAGACTTAGAGGAGTCACGAGATGAAAGGATAAAGGCTGGTCCTATGATTCAAGGAACCAGCGGCTCAGATCTCCTCCGGACTTAGAGGAGTCACGAGGAAATAGGATAAAGACTATTACTAGAACTTTAGGAACTAGCGACTTGGATCTCCTCCAGACTTAGATGAGTAGTGAAAGAAAAGAATAAGGGCTGGTCCTAGAATTCAAAGAGCTAGTGACTCGGATCTCCACCAAACCTAGAGGAGTTACGAGGGAAAAGGATGAAGGCTGGTCCTAGGACTCAAGGAACTAGCGACTCGGATCTCCTCCAGACTTAGAGGAGTCGCGAGAGAAATGAATAAGGGCTGGTCTTATGAATCAAGGAGCCAGCGAACTCAGATCTCATCCAAACTTAGAGGAGTCACGAGAAAAAAGGATAAACGCTGGTCCTAGGACTCAAGGAACCAGCGATTCGGATCTCTTCCAGACATAGAGGAGTCACGAGGGAAAAGGATAACAGCTGGTCTTAGAACTCAAGGAGCCAACGACTCGGATCTCCTCCAGGCTTAGAGGAGCCATAAGGGAAAAGGATAAAGGTTCGTCCTAGGACTCAAGGAACCATCGACTCTGATCTCCTTCGAACTTAGAGGAGTCACGAGACAAAAACATAAAGGTTGGTACTAGGACTCAAGGAAACAATATCTCGAATCTCCACCAGACTTAGAGGAGCCACGAGACAAAAAAGAAGAAGTATTGGTCCTAGGATTCTAGAAACCAATGACTCAAATCTCCTCCAAACTTAGAGGAGTCACGACAAAGGATAGAATGTTGGTCCTAGGATTCAAGGATCAATGGCTCGAATCACTTCTAGACTTAGAGGAGTCATGAGGCAAAAAGATAAAAGTACTGGTCCTAGGATTTAAGGAACCAACGACTCGAATCTCCTCTAGACTTAGAGGAGTCAAGAGGAAATAGGATAAATGCTGATCCTAGAATTCATGGAACCAGCGACTTGAATCTCCTCCAGACTTAGAGGAGTTACGAGGCAAAGGATGAAGTTTTTTCCTACGATTCAAGGATCCAGCAACTCGGATCTCCTCCAGACTAAGAGGAGTCACGAGGGAAAGGATAAATGCTGGTCCTAGAACTCAAGGAGCCAGTGACTCAGAACTCCTCTAGATTTAGAGGAGTCATGAGGAAAAAGGATAAAGGCTGCCCCTATGACTCAAGGAACCAGCAACTTAAATCTCCTCCGAACTTAAAGGAGTCACAAGGAAAAAGGATAAACACTGGTCCTAAGACTCAAGGAACCAGTGACTCAGATCTCTTCCAGACATAGAGGTGTCACGAGGGAAAAGGATAAAGGATGGTCTTAGAACTCAAGGAGCCTGCGACTTGGATCTCCTCCAGTCTTAGAGGAGCCATAAGGGAAAAGGATAAAGACTGGTCCTAGGACTCAAGGAACCAGTGACTCGGATCTCTTCTGGACTTAGAGGAGTCACGAGACAAAAGGATAAAAGCTGGTACTAGGACTCAAGGAAACAATGTCTCGGATCTCCACCAGACTTAAAGGAGCCACGAGACAAAAAAGAAAAAGTACTGGTCCTAGGATTCTAGGAACCAATGACTTGGATCTCCTCCAAACTTAGAGGAGTCACGACAAAGGATAGAATGTTGGTCCTAGGATTCAAGGATCAGCAACTCGAATCTCTTCTAGACTTAGAGGAGTAATGAGGCAAAAAGACAAAAGTACTAGTCCTAGGATTCAAGGAACCAATGACTCTAATCTCCTCTAGACTTAGAGGATTCAAGAGGAAACAGGATAAATGCTGATCCTATAATTCAAGGAACCAGCAACTTGAATCTCCTTTAGACTTAGAGGAGTCACGAGGTAAAGGATGAAGGTTGGTCCTACGATTCAAGGATCCAACAACTCGGATCTCCTCCAGACTAAGAGGAGTCACGAGGGAAAGGATAAAGATTGGTCCTAGAACTCAAGGAGCCAGTGACTCGGAACTCCTCCGGATTTAGAGGAGTCACGAGGAAAAAGGATAAAGACTGCCCCTATGACTCATGGAACCAGCGACTCGAATCTCCTCCGAACTTAGTGGAGTCACGAGAAAAAAGGATAAAGGCTGGTCCTAGAACTCAAGGAACCAACGACTCGAGTCTCCTCCGGACTTAGAGGAGCCGTGAGGGAAAACGATAAAGTCTAGTCCTAAGACTCAAGGAACCAGCGACTCGAATCTCCTCCAGACTTAGAGGAGTCACGAGGGAAACGAATAAAGGTTGGTTCTAGGACTCAAGGAACCAGTGGCTCAGATCTCCTCTGAACTTTGAGGAGTCACGAGGGAAAAGGATAAAGGCTAGTCCTAGGACTCAAGGAACCAGCGACTCGGATCTCCTCCAGACTTAGAGGTGTCACGAGGGAAAGGAATAAATGCTAGTCCTAGGACTCAAGGAACCAGCGACTTAGATCTCCTCTGGACTTAATGGAGTCACGAGGGAAAGGATAAAGACTGGTTATAGGACTCAAGGAATCAGCGACTCGGATCTCCTCCGGACTTACAGGAGTCACAAGGAAAGGGATGAAGGTTATTCGTAGGATTCAAGGAAACAGCGTCTCAGATCTCCCTTGGACCTAGAGGAGTCACGAGAGAAAGGATAGAATTCTGGTCTTAGAATTCAAGGAACCAACGACTCGGATCTCCTCCGAACTTAGAGAAGTCGCAAATGAAAAGGATAAAAGCTGATCCTAGGAATCACGGAACCAGTGAATCAAATCTCCTCCAAACTTAGAGGAGTCACGAGAGAAAGGATAAAGACTGGTCGTAGGACATAAGGAACTAGTGACTCAGATCTCCTTCAGTCTTAGAGGAGTCATGAGGAAAAAGGATAAAGGCTGTTCTTAGGACTCAAGGAACTAGCGACTCGGATCCGCTCCAAATTTTGAGGAGTCAGAGGGAAAAGGATAAATGTTGATCCTAGGACGCAAGGAACCAGCGACTCAGATCTCCTCCGAACTTAGAGGAGTCACAAGGGAAAGGTTAAAGGCTGGTTCTAGAACTCAAGGAATTAGCGACTCAGATCTCCTCCTAACTTAGAAGAGTCATGAAGGAAAAGGATAAAGACTAGTCATAGGACACAAGGAAACGACGACTCTGATCTCCTCTGAACTTAGAAGAGTCACGAGGAAAAATGATAAAGGCTAGTCCTAGGACTCAAGGAACCAGCAACTCGGATCTCCTTCGGACTTAAATGAGTCATGAGGAAAAAGGATAAATGCTGGTCCTAAGACACAAGAAACCATTGACTCGGATCTCGTCTGGACTTAGAGGAGTCACAAGGAAAAAGGATAAATGCTGGTCCTAGGACTCAAGGAACCAGCAACTTGGATCTCCTCTAGACTTAGAGGAGTCACGAGGAAAAATGATAAAGGTTGTTCTTAAAACTCAATGAAATAGAGACTCAGATTGGATCTCCTCCGGACTTAGAAGAGTTGCAAGAAAAGGGATAAAAGTTGTTCCTAGGACTCAAGGAAACAGTGACTTAGATCTCCTCCAGACTTAGAGGAGTCATGAGGGAAAAGGATAAATGCTTGTCCTAGTACTCAAGGAACCAACGACTCGAATGTCCTTCGGGCATAGAGGAGTCACGATGAAAATGGATAAATGCTGGTCCTAGGACTCAAGAAACCAGCGACTCGGATCTCCTCCGGACTTAGAAGAGTCACGAAGGAAAAGGATAATGACTGGTCCTAGGACTCAAGGAAACATCGACTCAAATCTCCTTTGGACTTAGAGGAGTTGGAAGAAAAGGGATAAAGGTTGTTCTTAAGACTCAAGGAAACAGCGACTCAAATCTCCTCCGGACTTAGAGGAGTCACGAGACAATGGATAGAATGCTATATGCAACTTGCTTGCTATCCAAGACATTTGTCTTTGTCTGCAACTTATCTGCTTCGTTGTGTCACTGTTTTGCTCATCCACTTGACGCTATCGATGTTGTATGACGATGATGGTTGATTCGGATAAACCGTTGCTCAGATTCTGCACTGATACAAGGGGCTTAGTTACATAAGAGTTTCACAAGAGCATTATTTCCTCCTTGAATAAGGTGGACTTGCTAGATGATTTCAGACAATTCTCCAAACTCACAGTTGTGTTATTGACTGACCTTTGGGGAGTTCGTCTTTGGCTTTGGCTTATAGACTGTGTTCTTTGTTACTGACAAGGGGAGTACTGATACCCTGACTTTCTTCTGATCTTGGAGGGATATGGCTATTGTTGTCCTCGTTCTTGCGCTCGAGCTATGGAGCAGACATGTTCTGGATGAAGATACTTTCCCAAGAAGGATCAACCAAAAAGGCAACTGACATGCTCCTAGTTGATGTGAAAGGCTATCACCAAAAAAGCAACTGACATGCCTTTGGTGTACGATATCCTCTACTAGATCTTTGACCAAAGAGCAGCTGGCATGTCCCTAGTTTAGGACCCAATGAGACCTTGCAAAGTGGACAAATGATAATGCATGTAGGAATGATAGTGTCATGTTGTATCACCCTCAGGTTTTGGAATGCTAATAATGCCTGCTATGGAAAAAGGAGAAGACTTTGATTCAAATGACACTATCTGAACTTCTAGACTGTGGGTGGCTCACCAAAATGGATGATTCAGTAGGTTAGCCTCTGTACCAAACTGTTAGGGACTTAAACCTACTTTTTTAACTTTTGGCTCATTTCTTTTCTCCCTCTTAGGCTAGTAGGCTCGCTCTAACCCTTGCTTGGGGATATTGGGCATCTAGATTTGGATGAGGTTGCTGTAATTGTATGCGAGGGGTGGCTAGTCCCTTTGGTCATTTGGATTCTTTGGATGCTTGCTTCGACTCCTCCCTAAGGTAAGTGATAAGGGTAGAGTTGGCCTACTTGGCTCTCTCTTTTAGGGCTAACTTCTGTCTTCGACTTCTATCTCCTTATTTCTTTTGTGTCCTTGTGGATATGTTTATTTTTCTTTCGACTCACACTCATGCTCGTTCCTATCATTTTATCTCCCTCTGGAGGTGTAAGTCCCTATAAAAGTTTGGACATTTCGCTTAACCATGGTTGGGTAGTGGCTCCCTCACTCGCTAGAGTGTCGGGGTAATAACAAATGAAGAGGTATAGACCCTTTTCAAGCAGGTTAGCTATTCTAATTTTCATCATTGGGATATGATGTTGATGCCTTTATGTATCGATGCATGAAGTTATTGATATGCTTAAGTTATTGATGTGCACGAAAGAAAAAGAGTAAATGTCATGAATTAAATGTGTTTGGATTGCCTTTTTATTTTAGAAATATGTATGCATGATGGAGTGGGGGATGATGCATGATGTACGAAAGGATACTTTGCAAGGCGAGGATACACGCCTTTCGTTCATTGGTAGTATTTCTTCAGATAACATGCGTTGACTGGCTCAGATAGCTCGACGTTGTCTATGTCTTTGAGGATTGTTGCGCCTCCCGAATAGACTTACTTGATGATATAGGGACCATACTAGTTAGGTCAGAATTTTCCTCGACCACCAGGGAGATGTATGGCCTGCAAAACTAGATCACCTAGTGCGAAGCTTCTAGGTCACACTCTTTTCCGATATGATCTCGCCATTCTTCCTTGGTAGCAGCAGACATTGTGCATGACTTGTAGTCTGTGCTCATCAATCAAATTCAGCTGGATGCATCTGTCTCCAACACATTCTGCTTCTCTTAGTTCAGCCTCTCTCAAGATTCTGAGTGATCAGACCTCTACTTCAACTGGTAGGACCACTTTCATGCCGTACACCAATGAGTAAGGTGTCGCTCTTGTTGATGTCCAAACCGAAGTTCTGTAGGCCCATAGTGCATAGGGAAGCTTTTCATGCTAATCCTTGTGCATCTCGGTGCTCTTCTTTAGGATCTTGATCAGGTTCTTGTTTGCTGACTCCATGGCGCCATTCATTTATGGGCGGTACGGGGAGGATTTGAGATGTTTGATCTTGAGGCTCTGCAGATAATCTTCCAACCTCTGAGCTATGAAATTCTTGTAATTGTTTGTGATAATAGAATGTGGCACCCCATACCAGGCTATAATGTTGTTCTTGACGAACTTTTCTATGGTTACAGTCGTGACAGTCTTATAGGAGGCTGCTTCCACCCATTTGGTAAAGAAATCTATAGCCACTAGGATGTAACTGTGGCCATTGGATGATGCTAGATGGATGGCTCCGATGACGTCTATTCCCCAAGTAGAGAAAGGCCACGATGAAGACATGCTATGTAGCTGCTGAGGGGGAGCATGTATGAAGTTCCCATGCATCTAGCAGTTGTCGCACTTACGCATGAATCGAAAATAATCTGCTTCTATGGTTGACCAAAAGTATCCCTGTAACATGATTTTCTTAGCTAACAATATTCCATTCATGTGAGGGCCACATGTCCCAATGTGGATTTGAAGCATTAAGTTATCAGCCTCGTTCTTGTTGACACACCGCAAAAGCATCTGGTTATATGATCGTCTGTACAAATGCCCTTCGCCCAACACATATCTTGACGCTAGGCGCGCCATGGTTTTTTTATCTACTGTCGATGTGCCGGTTGGGAGATCGCTTGATTCTAGGAAGGTTTTAATGTCGTGATACCAGGGAAGCTCTGCTGACATATCCGCTTCCTTTATGCTGATGCAATGGACAGGCTGCTTTGCTCGGGTGACCGATACGTTGACTGTGCGTTCTTCAGGTATTGAGAGCCAGGAGGCAAAGGTTGCCAGTGCATCTACATAGGAAGTTTTGGCTCTACCCATGAAGGAAAAGTGCACTTCTTCGAACTCCTTGACAAGCTTTAGGAGGTACTCGTGATATGGCACGAGCTTTGGATCTTTGGTTCTTCAATCACCGTTGATCTGGGTTATGACTAACATGACATCTCCATGTACTTGTAGCCTTCATGCGTTATGTTCTAATGCGATCTACAATCCCATGATGCATGCCTCGTACTCAGCTTCATTGTTGGTGCATTCGAAATTGAGCTTCCTAGAAAAGGAGGTCATTTGTCCCTATAGTGTTGACAATACTGCGCCAATTCCTCTACCCCTCTTATTAACGGCTCCATCAAAGTAGAGATGCCAATGGAACCTATCTTATAGCTCCTCAAAATCTGAATCTCCCATGTCGAATAGGATGTCTTCATCCAAGAACTGCATCTACAAGGGATCGTATTCTAATAGTGGTAAGTCAACTAAGTGGTCCGTTATTGCTTGCCCGTTTATTGATTTCTGTGTGACAAATGTAATGTCGTACTGGGATAACATCACCTACCATTTCACACATCGTCCCACTAATGTTGGCTTTTGGAATAAGTACTTCATGGAGTCATGTCGGCATAGAAGAAGGACCGGATATGACATCATGTAATGCTTAAGGCATTGGGTGGCCCAAACAAGGGACAGGCAGATCTTCTCAATGGAACTGTATCTGGCTTCGCAATAATTGAACTTCTTGCTCAAGTAATAGATGGCTCTCTCCATACATCCTATTTCATCGTGTTGCTTGAAGACCACGCCCATGAAGTGTTGAGTGGTGGAGAGATATAGCAACAAAGGTCGTCCTGGTGTAGGTGGAACCAAGACGAGAGGTTTTGTGAGAAGCTACTTGATTTTGTCGAAGGCGGCTTGACATTCCTCATTCCAGTGGACTTGCGCATTCTTTCTTAACAGCTTGAAGATAGACTCACGAATGGGGGTAAGCTACGCGATGAACCAGCTGATATACTGCAATCGACCCAATAAGCTCCGAACTTCCTTCTCAAATGTGGGAGGAGGCATATCAATGATGGCTCTTACTTTACTAGGGTCAACCTTGATTCCCCTTCGACTGATGATGTATCCCAGAAGCTTGCCAGAAGACACCCCGAATATGCATTTGTTGGGGTTAAGATGGAGTTTGTACTTTCTGAGGCAATTAAACAGCTTTCTCAAACAGACCAGGTGTTCCTCAGACTTCTTTGGACTTGGTAATCATATCGTCTACATAGACCTCTATTTCCTGATGCATGAGGTCATGGAAAAATGCGATCATCGCCCTTTGATAAGTAGTGCTTGCATTTTTGAGCCCAAATGGTATCACACGATAGCAGAATACTCCCCAGGGGGTGATGAAAAATGTCTTCTCCATATCTTCCTTAGCTATTCTGATCTAGTTGTACCCTGAGAAACCATCCATAAGCGATAACATTTTGTGTCCAGCTGTGTTGTCCACTAGGACATCTATGTGAGGGAGTGGAAAATCGTCTTTGGGGCTCGCCTTGTTAAGGTCTCTGTAGTCAATGCACATACAGACCTTTCCGTCTTTCTTTGACACTGGGACAACATTTGCTAACCACTCTGGGTATAACAACACCTTGAGGAAGTTCATCTTATGCTGCTTCATGATTTCTTCCTTGAGCTTCAAGATCCATTAAGGTCGCCATCTCTGGAGTTTCTACTTGACTAGCCTCTCGTTTGGCTTTAGGGGTAACGTGTATACCACCACTTCGACATCTAGGTCGACCATGTCATCGTAGCTCCATGTGAAGACATTTGTGTGTTCTTTCAAAAATGCTATGAAATCTACCCTAGACTGTGGAGACAGCTTAGCACTAAAGAGTACCTCTTTGACATCCCCTATTGTATCGATGATGATCCGTTCAGCTTCTTCCTCAACATGCATATTTGGCCCCTCTGGATCGTTGTCGTGGGGCTGGAATTCAAGCATCTCACTGTTTTCATCCATGTCATTATCCTCTTCCTCATAAGCGATGAGATCTAATAGGATTTCCTCTTTAAAGGTTGGATCAGTGACATCGAAGGAGAGGATGTGCTCTGATTTCTGCCCCTGATGGTTCTTCATAATGGTCACACTAACTTTGATGTTCTTATATCTGCATTGTGTGGCCTTTAATTCTTTAACCGTGGGGTCTACTGACTGGTCGAGTTGATCTGTTTCCTTGGCCACTTATGCTATCTTTTGATTTTCTTGTTTTTCTAATTTTTTTTGTTTTTCTAGATTTTCTGCTTTTTTCATATTTTTTGAGTTTTTTATTTTTTTTATATTTCCTGTAGTATTTACAAGTAGTGCTACTGACTAGCTGCAGTCCTACTACTGACTGATAGGAGTGATGCCGCCTGGTTCTCCTCTTGAGCTCAACTCAGGGTCTTTTTTTTTACCCTCACCTTGCTTAAGATGAGGCTTCGATTGTGTATACCATTTAGACTCGCCTCCCAGCTCCAAACAGATTAACTCTAATGGTCTAGTGGGTTTTGGTTGTAACTCAGCCAAGACCATGATAGATGAGTGGTCTAGCTGCTGATGAAGGATTGATGGCTTTGATTCTGAGACTTTGGTTTTTCTTTATCTCAACCTTTGATGCTTGGCTGCATCTTCAACCCATACTGACTACTGCTCTTGAAATAACAGCTCTAGGTCACTAACTTGATCAGTCAACTAAATTGCCCTATAGACTGTCTCATCTTTTGCCGAGGTGTAATTAGAATACTGAATGGCACTCTACTTTGTCATTGACTTATCTGGACTGTGAGACTGCTGTAATCGATGTCCAAGGCTGAATAACTGCACTGATTGTTCTGCTGGCGCAACTACTTGTAGGACTATCAATACAAGGCTCGTTGTTGGGGCGGTGACTGATGTCGTCAATATGGCTATAGGTGGTTGAGGTGGTGGCTGCACAATCTAATGTCGGCTCTTCTCCGCAGTGGCCTGGCTCTTATTGGAATCAAGTATCCCTGCACTAACAAAATTGGTGAGATTCGACAGAATAAAGATCTTCTTGTACTTCCTAGGGCAAGAATATTCATCTTTGTGTGGCTTCCACTCGTAGCCTAATCCCTGGAACTCTTGCCTTTCCTCTGCCTGGATGGACTCGAAGATTCCTTGGCCGTGTCACCTGAGTGGTGTTACTTTCTTGTATCGCCATTTACAAAACACATTTTCGATCATCCGAAAGGGCTTATCGCGAACGGTCAGGTAGATAATACATTTGTAGACACCCCAATTTTGAGGTAACCCAGAGATGAATATCCTATGTTGCTTTGGATGTGATCAGCCCTTGAACCGAACCCCAAACCCACTAGCCAGAACCCCAAATCAGACATTTGTGAGCAGGGCTGGTGCACCAAGTTGGCGCACCAAGGTGGTGCACCAAGGTGGCGCACTAAGGTGGCGCACATAACTGGCTCACCAACCTGGCGCCCAGCTCTGGCTGCTGACCTTCCACCTTATGGGCTGTTACTCTTGCAAACGAATGTGCCAACGAATATTCAAGGCTTTTCGTTTGCAAGACCCCTTTGTAACATCCCTAGAGACCACTATAAAAAGGCCCCTAGAGCAGCCATTCTAAGACACCCATTGTTTTGTGCGAGAAGAAACTTTCTTTTGCAAGAGAAACAAAATCTTTGGGAGAAACTCTGGTGCTGAAATCTGAGAACAGATCTGCACTTTAGCAAGTTCTTGCTTGAGTTTCTCCTTCCACCCAACAATCAAAATTCGTATTTTGGAGCTTCCATTTGCATCCTAAGCAACCTTGGTCCTTCCA
>JAMKQA010024254.1:0-29282 GCA_024699735.1 Posidonia australis
TTTTAAATATGATCTGCATGATATATATATGTATAGATATATATATATGTATATATATATATAAATGTATATATATATATGTATATATATATATATATGTATATATATATGTATATATATATGTATATGTATATGTATATGTATATGTATATGTATATGTATATGTATATGTATATGTATATATATATGTATCCTCCCTCAAATTAGCTTTTTTGAGGGAAGATACATCATAACTGTTAGATATTAATCTCATGGTTCCTATTGAAACCACTTATTTTGAAATGATACCACTAGTGGTTTCTGAATTTAAAATAGTTATGATACAAAACAGTATTACGTTTTTGTGCAGAATTTAAAATAATTTGATTTCTCATTTTTGTATTACTAAATTGAATACAAATTGTTATGATACAAAACAGTATTACGTTTTTGTGCTGATTTGTAAATATTTTATTGATGCGGTTACTATTTTATATTTTTGTATCGATGTTTTGTTATTGTTCTGTAATACAATTTTGATTGATTCATTTAGTAAGAAATAATGTTTTACACATGTTGTTATGATGGTGAATTTAATTTGTTATTTTATATAAGATTGTATCACAAAATTAAATTAAAACATTGATACTAAATGAAACATGATACTAAATGAAACAGTTACAAAAACAGTAACACAAAAATAAATTGTTACAATAAAATTAAAATATTATTATTGGCCTCCCCCTCCTCCGCCCTCCCCGACTCTGCCTGTTGCCGCCGCCAGATCGCCTTCTTCTACCATGAGTGCTCCCTCCATCGCCACGGTAGCACACATGTCATCAGCCGCGTTGGGTCCCCCGAGCTCTTCCGGCCCGATGTCAAGTGTAAGACCCTGTGGATTGCTGACACCCTCGGGCAAGACATCACGGCTGTGCTCAACGACGGGTTCAATTACTTCGAGGAGGTCAGGGCGGTGGCGGGGAGGAAGGTGCTCGTGCACTACTCGAGGGGGTATTGAGGTCGGTGACGCTGGTGGCACGCGTTGCCGCTATTCGGAAGGTGGGGGCGGCGAGGCCAGTGACGGATCCCAATCTAGGGTTTGCCTTCGCCTGCAGATCTTCATTCCAGGGGGCACCACGTCCGACGCGTTCAGAGCCTCAAACAGGGCGCGAACCATCGACTTGTTCTGCTCCTTCGGTGTAGCGACGGTGGTTGGTGTTGCTGCTGAGGTTGGAGGCGTCCGGGGGAGGGCAGCGGCATCTAGGGGAGAGGGCGGCAGTGTGGGGTCGACAGGAGGCTGAGGCCATCTGTGTGTGGGCGGCGGGCTTGGATGGGAGGCCGTCGGGGGTAGGAGCGGGCACGGAGGGCTTCGGGTTGGGGAGGGCGACTGCTGCAGGGTTTGAGAGTGAGGGTGGGGGGTGGGATTCGTTTAAATATATTTTAGGGTTTTGTTTTGGACGGGAGAGAGTGTATTTGATTTTTAAATTTCAAAAAAAAAAAAACAGAAACCGGTTTTTATTGGGGACAAAAGTGGTTATGAGATTTGAGGGAGCATGTAATAGAACTATACTATATATATATGTATGTATATATATATATATATATGTATGTATATATATATATATATATGTATGTATGTATGTATATATATATATATATATATATTTATATATATTTAAATATAGCAACTAATTGAGGAAAATTCTAGAAAGTGGATGACGTTAATTTTAAAATGATATATCTTTATTTTTTTTTATCAAAAACAAGATTTTAAGTAGGTTATCACATTTTTAAATGTTATAACTATATTTAATTCAAAATGATATTTAAAAATGAAGATAATCCAAAATATCTAAGTTGTTACGAATTTAGAATAAGTCAAAAACATCCATAAAACTAATTAACCTGCTCTACATAATTATAGAAGATATTAATTTTAAATTAAGATTTCTTAATGAATAAGTCTATGTTTAAAATGGATATTTATTAAAAATATATTTTCATTACTGGAAAATTTTAAAAAATGGAGATTAAGTCATAGATTTTAACGCCCCAGTGCTATACAATAATACAGATACTACCCAATTAATTTATTAAATCTAAATTAATAGAAACAAGCAATTTGAATAAACAGAACTAACTACTTAGACCTGTGTGTGGCTATTGTGACTCCAACAATTTGCATTAGAACAAGATTACACCTTCGACTAAGCACTTTCGACAAAACTATTAAAATCTACACGCATCAAAACCAAAACTAGCGAAAACCTTTAGCAACTACCAAAGTGAGAAGGAAAACCACGAAAAAACCATCACACCGAAAAGCCAACACTTGCAATTTGAAAAACCATTTATAATCATGTCTTTTCAAAAACTTTCTTGTCATTTTTTTCTTTTAAAACTTATGCACATTTGCAAATCCTTTTTTTCCATTCATTTCAGGAAGCAATTCTCATTTAGAATCCAGCCCAAATCACAAATCATTTCATATCTCAAAACACAACAAAACTACGGCTAGAAACTAGCACAAAACACAATTCTCAATCCAAATCAAAACTTGTTGTATCACTCTAGCTATAGGTGACTGATCTGGCCACACGTTGTTGGCAAGGCTCTATCCCTGACCACACTACACTGCCACAGTGAACCACTCCAACAGGAGTTCAATCGCCCTAACCGTAGTCTCAAAGTAACGTACCACACTGGTACAAGCACAGGACATGTCCTCACGATGACCCTGATACCCGAGTACTTGGGGACTCCAATCCTAGACCCAACCAGTATCGACACTAAGGGTAGTCTAGGTCTACTACTACTCTAGGTCCTGTAGTATCACATAGTCGTGAAGCTAACTCCTTAGACTAAAATTTAGCAACCACAAGCTAGGACGTGTCCCCAACCACACAGAAGTCTCCATACTCCTTGTCAGCACGACCTTTCAGTTCATGTGGTTTCTACAAAACCTCGAAATTCTCTTTTCGAAAACATGCACAGTTTCCTTTTCAAATCTCTTTTAAAATCATTTTCAAAGCTTTATCATTATCAAAAACCAATTTACCAAGCTTTTCATAAACATTTAATTCATTTATCCATTTATTAGCTCATAATCATTTTTCATGTATTTCCTACTCATTATAGGAATTTACCATCTCTACATTTATTATCCACGTATTTACCATGTATTTCACATGTATTTAACATTATTTACTCTCAAAAAACACTGAAAATAGATGCCTTCTATTTATTGAGCACTACAGCCCACGTCGACCTGTCGTGTTAGTCACTCGTGTTGGCTACCTTTGCCCTAGAAACCTACGACTTAGTCGCGCTCTGGACTCGCGTTGGAAGGCTTCGCCAAGCATTCGTGCTATGAGTTTTACAGAACATTTAGAAAAACCTGGAACTTACTGACTTAACGGAAAAACATTGAAAAATCATTAAAATTCTTAGAGAAATATCAAGGATCCTTTAACACATCTAGAGCATGCATAACCACATTTCAGTATACCCATAAGTCATTCATGGCATGGATTCACATATTTTTCACTTATTTTCTTTTTAATCAACCTTATTTCTCAATAAAACATGATAATCACTGAAAAATCCCAAAAATTCCACCACAAGCATGCAAACTCACATTTCATGCTTTCATGCTGATCTCCTTGACAAAATACAATCCTAGGCATGATTCTAGGGATTTAAAACAGGAGGAAACGCATACTATTTGGGAGTTCACCGTTGATATGCACTTTTCAACGAGTTCCAACGATCTCCGGTGAGTTCCTCTAGCGTCCACACTTCACCGGCAACTCAACCACCACCTCGAACCTCTGGTAGTGACATCAGCAGCAGTGGCTCATCGACAACAATCCTCTCTTCTCCCTCACTCTTACAGTTCTCTCCTACTCTCTCAACTCCACCTCTCCCTCTCGTTTTGCTCCTCACGAAAGAAGCCATCGGGGTTTTAACCTCCCCATGTGTCATGCAGTCATGGGAGGAAGGTCTCGGGACGCAGGCAGTGTAGGCATCAAGCGACGAATCGATGGGAAAAATGGGTGTAGGAAGTCAAGTGGCGTTCACTTTTTTTTTGACATTTCACTGTTCAAACTATGTGCTCGCAACTTGCGCCACCAATATGCGCCAATCCTCCGTGCCTACAATACTCGCTTACTAGATCCGCCTAATCTCTGTGCCTAATGTGCCTGCCTATTGGGTTCACTTGACCCATACTGGACAGTGCCAAAGAGAAAACAAGAGCCCAAATAAAGCAAACCATCCACAAATACAACTCAAACTCCAATACACATTCCTATAATCACAAGGAATAAAATTCTAGAGCATAAATACTAACATTTAATCTCATTATCAAAATTCATTGTCTCTGATACAATTCTAGATATTGCATGCTATCCACTTTAAATGAATTTTGTCCCTCAAATTCACTACTAATAGAACAAATGGTGGTACAGGGATTGTAGCCTAGGGCTTGGACTATTTTTCAGTTTTCACAGAAAACGATATGTCGAATTGAATTTAGTATGCCGATTTGTTGCCAAATAGGTCCCCTAGGCCCTATTTCGGTTGATCAAATTCATTCAGTTTGTCGAACTAGACCTTGGGTGTTGACCAGTCGACTGGTTTGGTCAACCGATTAACATCAGTTTGCCAGATCAGGGATTTTCGATCTTCAATTTGGAAATTTGGTCTACCGTTTTGGGTTTCTGAACCAGGTTCAGTCGATCATTTCTGTTTAGTGTATCAAACCAGGCCCAAATTTGATTTATAAGTGAGATTTTGATGATTATGCCAGATTGGTTTGTATTGCCTATATTGAGATATATTGTGGGCCATCAATGGTGGTCTATTGTGGACACCTAGTGTACTGATTTTGTGGATTATTGAAAGGCTATAAAAAATAGTTTTGAAAATGATTTTCAAGAGACATAAATAGTCTAGTTTTGGAAAGGATTTTTGTGTTTTCCGTGTGTGGGTCAAGATGCCATGGGTCATGCTGCTTGGACTAGGGAATGTGACAACATTCTTGAGTGGTCAAGCACGTCACCCAGGTTCCAAGACACTGTAGGCAAGTGTTTGTTGAGTCTCAAAGGTATGAGACTCCCTAACTATCATTCACGAGGCCGAGGTTGAGGTCCATGAGTTGAGGTGCTGTCTAAACCTAGAGGTATGATACTCCAGTTGTCACTAGTCACTGAGGCTTGAGGTATTGCAAGGTGTGGAGGTATGATACTGCCATTGCTTGGGTATCATGTGGAGGATGCCAATAAGGTGGATCCTGTGGTGTTGGCCAAGGCGGGTATTGCACATGCCTTGTTACTGGTAGCGTCTTAAATGACAGGACGACCTTCCCTGGTGGTGTTGGCTTTGTGGGATTTCCAGGTGGGACGACTTGGGGATGAAATCGCTCCTCGGAGGGTGGAAGGTCCGCGGCAATGTAGTGCACCTTGATGGCTTGTAACGACCCAGTTTTAGAAGTGGTGTTTTGGTTAGATATTTTAATGGAGTTCTAGGTCGTTAGACGCTGAGCCCCCTGTGTTTAGTTAGAAACACAGCTTTCATAGTGTTTTACTCTTGGATTAATGGGTTTCTGGCCTTCTTGGTGTTATGTAGTTATAGTGTTGTACTAGCTCTTATGGAAGATTTGAGCGTTGTTTTGAGCTGTGGTGGTTCTATGACATACTCTGGTGGTAATTCTTGATTTGCACGAGTCACACCGACATGTAAGATCGTGTGATTTGGTCTTGTATTGTGGCTTCCTTCCTTTCTTTCTTTCTTTTCCTTCTTTCCTTCATTTCCTTTCTTCCTTCCTTTCTTTCTCTTTCCCTAGGCCCCACTCCTTCCCTTCTTCTTCTTCTTCTTCTTCTTCTTCTCCTTCTTTTACACAGCGCAAGAGGGAGTGAAAGGGAGATGAGGGAGAGACAGGTGAGAGGGTTGAGAGAGAGAGAGAGGGAGATGGCCAAAGGAGGAGCCTGTCGCCACCGTTGTGTTGCCGTCGTTGCATGGGAGAGGAGGAGCTCGTGACTAGAGGAGGAGTTGCACCGTTTGTCTCATGCCGTCGCGTCTTTGATGCTAGGTACACACTCCATTGGCTCTCTTTAGTTTCTAATTTGGATTCCTAGGTGCATGGTAGTGTGCTCGTGATTGTAGTAAATTTCTAGGAATTTATTGAGCATTTGTGGGCCATTTATGGTTGTATTTATGGTCTAAGGTGAATAGTGCCGGTGACCATGTCGACGGAGCCATCTGACTCCTCGTGCGTGGAAGCACACGAAGAATCCTGATAAGATCACGACGAAGTTGATGAATCTGAGGAAGAATACTCGACTCAAAAACACCAAAGAAGAACAAAAATGGATAAGGAAAATGGAGTCGTCGCCTAATCTTTTAAACCGAAAAGATGAGGAAAATCAAATGCACAGAAATGCAAAGAAAACAATGCAGATGAATGCAAATGAATGTGTGTATGCTCCGTGCCAATGGAATACAACACTTTGGTCATTACGGGCCAGAGAAAGGGTAAGGACTCCTATTACGTATGGGGAAGGTGTTAGGCACTCCCATGCACCTAAGAAATCGATCTTTCTAGGCTTTTCGCTTGCTTTATGTGTCGTCAATGCAAATGTACACTTGGTTATGCCTAAGAATGTATGCTTGCTAAGCTTAAGATGAATGTCACATGTCATGCCAATGTAAGTATGAATGTGATGGAAAATTCAAAAGAAAATCATGTAATGCAAGTAAAAATATATGAGAATATAGAAATAAATCACACTGGAAAGTATGGAAAACAAATACCACAAGGTGGGAAATGTAGGCATTCGAATGCCAGTTAATGTACGCCCTTAGGTGTTAAAATACCATGCAAAAGTCCAAAATACACGGAAGCAATTAGGCAAATGCAAGCTAAAACATAAAAGTGCATAAACGGTAAATGTTCATGAAAATTATTATAGAGGCAAAGCCACAAGGTGGCCAATATAGGCATTTGAATGACATTTAATGTACGCCTTTGGGCGATAGGAAATCATTCAGAAAGCCAAAAATACACGAAGTGAAACTCATGTTGAAAATGTGAAAACTACGAATGTTTGTGAAAATAACAAAGGAAAACAAAGCAAACTACGAATGTTGGCTTTTGCATGTCAATTAATGTATGCCCTTGAGCGATATGAGAACCAATACAAGCAAAATCATAATATCAGGGTAATGACGTGAAATACTGTGAAAGGAAGAATCTCAATTCAATGTAAACAATGCTGGCATTTATATGCCAATTAATGTATGCCCTTGGGCGATGGATGTGGATGCGAAGAAAACATACACTGAAAATCAAACAACGATTAGAAACCCGAAGCAAGAAAACAAAAATGTGCTCTGCAACTATCTGGACTCTAGGCCTTTCATCAGTAATTCTCGTTAGTAATAACTGTCTAACAAATTCATCTGGGATAACCGTCGACTAGATTCATGTCGACGATCCATCAACTGAATACGTTGACACGATCCATCAGTGAGATTCATGTGACCCTTTGCTAATCCAGAAAACAAACTTTGATCAAATTCGCTATCAAAATGAAATGAAAAGCTCGAAACATGATCGAAAAAGCAAGAACAAAGTATGAGGAGCAAATTTATGTAATTAGATTACAAGATGGGGCACTAGATCTTTTCCCCCACCTAGCTCACTGGAGTTGAGCTCGATGGCCATTGTAAGGTCTAACGATCGCTTATCTACACTGACATAGTAAAGGAAACGGAAGAAAGATCCTAGATGCAATGCAAGAAGCAAGAATCCAAGTGCAAACATCTAGTATAGACCTATCCTAAACCTACCGTCACAGACTCCGACCGTGCGTCGTTGCACGTCATGGATGCGGTTGTCACAACGGAGGAAGAAGAATAAGAAGCCTCGACAACGTAGAAGAAGTGGATCCCAAGATCAATGACCTTATCTAGAGACTCGGCTACGTCATAAGAGTAGGCTACGCCGAGCGGTGTCACGACTAGAGTTGATGTCCAACATCAACTCAGCCTCCGACGAAGAAAAGAAGAAAGAGGAGAACAGGTGTGCGATGGCACAGGAAGCTCACAGGAATTGGAATTGCACCCAGGGAATTTGTACTTACCTATTTCGTTGTCATTGAGTGGCACTAGATTTTCAAATATCATGCGATGCTAATGGAGCGGTGGAATTCCAGTCTGGCACTGGAGCCTCTGCTTTACAGGAGCTGCAGTGGAGATTGTCAATGTTGAACGCTCTGGAAGATGCACTTGGAGTAGCTACCCAGCTAGGAAGGATGACACTAGCTTCACCGAAGAGGAGCCTGCAGAAGGAAGTAACGACCAGAGCTAGATGGGAGGGTCGCCTAGAGATGGTGTAGTGGTTTGGGAGGTATTCTTTAAGCTGGAAATGGTGGCTATTGTCCCTGACCCCATCCCTCGTGTGGCATGGGGGTCTTTGTATAGGCATAAGCTTTGAATTCAGGCTGCAAATGCGTAACAGTCAAAAATGGATGGCGGTGATGGTTCTTGATGGCTTCAATTGGTGAATTTGGTGCGTAAATGGGGGTACGATGCTCTCAGGAGGTTATAACACATGGCACCAATCAATCCTGGCCGTCGATGACAAAAAATCAAGCAATTAAGTGGTGGGAAAGGCTTCTGCACCCCTTGGCACTAAAACAGGGCACTTCATCAACATTTCTCGCCACTTAGATCAACCAGATTCATCCATCTGTCCTTACCGTCAGATATATCCATCTGTATGATTCGTTAGAAATATTCTTTGGCAATTCTCACGTGACCCAATAAAGATCTAGACATCTTGATTTAGAGCTTAAATCTTGACCTTCCAGGACCATTGGGTGATTATGTAACATGGTGAGTGGAGTTTAAGCAACTCTGGTAGTTTTGGAATATTTGTGATGATTTGGGGAAAGTGAATGGGCCCACCACTACCATTACTCCAATCCTTTCTCTAGAGTCTGGTCAATATTTATTGCAAAAATTCGAAGTGTCTATAGATGCCCTTCCCTAAGCGAGGTCGAGGGATGGAGGGAACCATGATCGATGCTCAGGGTTGACAAAAGACACCCCCTCAACACCATGGGATATTGGAACTAGTTGTTAATGTGAATGTAGAAATATGTACCACTAATGTGATGATGTAATGATGACATTGATGTCCGTGTTGAATGTGAAGTCATGTAGTGAGGTATAGTAGGATGCGATGCAATGACATGTTATGTTGATGAATGATGATGCATGCTGATGAATGAAACACGCAATACATGATGTAGGATGACAACTTGATGACCAATCATCTCATAAAAGGGCACGAATGGTTATCACACTTGTCAAGAAAGCACTGGACAAGACTTGTGGTGCTTGCCTATCGACAAAAAGGGGGCATGATAAGTTGTTAGACTTATCATCGGACAGTTTGAGTTGTGAACCCACTCCGAATAATGTAACAGTTGTCAACTAGGAATTTTGGGCTACCAGCCCAAAAGGAGGGGGCATGGCAAGATATCCCTACCTACCAAGACACCAGACAACCAGACAGTTGTAAGCCAACTCTGGACAATGTAACGGTTGTCAACTAGGTAGTTTGAGATACCAACCCAAGGAGATGGAGGCTTGGTAAGTCAAGGACCCACCAGGTAGGCAACGGATGAATGCTGTCTGGGTAGTTTGGGTTACCAGCCCACAAAACAAAGCGGATTCCATCCGCCCAAAGAGAAAAACCAAAAAGAGGTCAAGATTCCATTCGCTTGGAGCAAAGTCAGCAAAAACACCTGAGATTCCGTTCGTCCGGAGTCGAGATCTAAGAGAGGACAATCTAGACTTCACCTGTTTGGAACAAAGATCTCAAAGGAGAAACACATAAACCCCGCTTGTCCTGAATGGAAGCCTAGGAGGGGACAATATAGACTTTGCCCATTTGGAACAAAGGTTTAGAAGGAGAAACACCTACACTTCACCCATCCGGAACGGGAGCCTAGGAGGGGACAATTTAGACTTCGCCCATTTGGAACGAAAGTCTAGAAGGAGAAACACATAGACTCTGTCCATTTGGAATGGAAGCCTAGGAGGGGACAATCTAGACTTCACCCATTTGGTACGAAGGTCTAGAAAGCGAAACACCTAGACTCCGCCCGTTTGGAACAAAAGGCTAGGAGGGGTCAATCTAAACTTTGCCCATTCAGAGCAAAGGTTTAGAAGGAGAAACCCCTAGACTCCGCCCATCCAGAACGGAAGCCTAGGAGGGGACACTCTAGACTTCGCCCATCCGAAACGAAGGTCTAGAAGGAGAAACACTTAGACTCCTCCTGTCTAGAATGAAAGCCTAGGAGGAGACAATCTAGACTTTGTCCATCCAGAACGAAAGTCTAGAAGGAGAAACACCTAGACTCCGTTCGTCTAGAATGGAAGCCTATGAGGGGACAATCTAGACTTGGCCCGTCCAGAATGAAGGTCTAGAAGGAGAAACACCTAGACTACGCTCATCCGGAATGGAAGCCTAGGAGGGGACAATCTAGACTTCGCCCATCCAAAAAGAATGTCTAAAAGGAGAAACACTTAGACTCTGCCCATCTGGAAAGGAAGCCTAGGAGGGGACAATCTAGACTTCGCTTGTTGGAAACGAAGGTCTAGAAGGAGAAACACCTAGACTCCTCCCATCTAGAACGGAATCCTAGGAGGGGACAATTTAGACTTCGCCCGTCCAAAATGAAGGTCTAGAAGGAGAAACACCTAAACTCTGCCCATCCAGAACGGAAGCCTAGGAGGGAACAATCTAGACTTTGCCCATCCGAAATGATGGTCTAGAAGGAGAAACAACTAGACACCGTCAGTCTGGAATGGAATCCTAGGAGGGGACAAGATAGACCTCGCCCATCCGAAACGATGGTCTAGAAGGAGAAACACCTAGACTCCACTCGTACGAAACGGAAGCCTAGGAGGGTACAATCTAGACTTCGTCCATCCGGAACGAAGGTATAAGAGGAGAAACACCTAGACTTCGCCAGTCCAGAAAGGAAGCCTAGGACAGAAATACCTAGACTCTACTTGTCTGAAACGAAAGCCTAGGAGGAAGAGACCTCATCTGTTTGGAACGAAGTCATGAAAAGGAAGGAGTCAAAAACTGAAGTAGGGATTTTGGTGAGCACCAAGGTCCAACACCAAGCCGAAAAGGAACAATACAGCTAATAGAGATTAGCTTGGTAGTTTAGGGTACTGGCTTGAAGAGAAGGATAGCACCAAAGGACAGCTGACATGCCCCTGGTTCAAAAAGGAATGATATGGCTAGATCAGGATAGGAGGGTAGGCTGAGGAGATATCAGGTCAAAAGATGTCTCTGGTATCGAAGCAAGCCACCACAGAAAAGCTAGAAGACCAGGATGCAGGGGCCTAATCGACTTGTTCAGCCAAAAGGGGTTTTGTCAGGGAGACCTTGTTTGTGAGTGCACTTTGGACCGCTATTGTCATAATTTGATGCTATTGTAGGAACTACTAATGATTGTATCTAGTGTTTTTGATGATTCTTGATGTCTGATGTTCGTTAGAATGGAGACTGATGCCTTACAATTGGGGATATTGCTTGCTATAGTGGCTAGCTATAGTTGTGTCTTAGCATGCACCGTAACTAATATGTAGTGTTTGCCATTTTTTTGAAAGAAAGTGCACCTAACTATCAAGCTAGGAATGTATTCTTGCGCTAAGCCTTTCGAAAGCGGCTCCCTTTTACCACGGAGTAACTGACATGCCCCTAGTTGGAGACTCCTATATGAATATTTTGTTCAACGTGCAATGAGTCCACCTTGTTGGGCATCTGATGCATTGAACTTGATCGAAGAATAGCTGGCATACCCTAGGTGGACAAAGTCACATCGTGTGAGCTCGACCAAAGGGCAGCTGACATGTTGCTGGCACCAAAGGATAGCTGATGCAGATTGGAAGCAGATGGCTGATCAGGAGATACCAAGGCAAAACTAATGTCCCTAGTATCGAGTTGGGTTGCCTAACGCGAAGGACATGGGGTCTAGGCTGAGACTGACGTTGCCCGCCCAACTACTGTTTTGAATTATGCTCGAAGGGTAAGGTAAATTGTGTTGACTTGATATGAGGCTTGGATAGGATTGCAATCTATCATTGACAAGCATGCCTTGACTGTGCTTCGTTCTGTTGTTTGTTCAGTCGTTGTATTCTGACCGTTTTGCACTGGGCTGTGCTATCATCGACATTGCCTAGGTAGTGTTGATAAAACTTGACTGACTATGGGGAAATCGCTGTCATGCTATTGATTCTGTGAACTCATGTAGTCTATTCACTGACAAGTACCCTGATTGTATATGCACTCTGACCAAAGAGCAACTAAAATGCCCCTGGTCAAAAATTCTTGATAAAGTCTCGCAATGTGATGCAATATGCAGATAGATTCGAGCAAGCAAGATAATTGATGATGATGGTGATGATTAATGAGGGTGGATGTTGTAGATGGATTTTATTATTGCAAGTGTGATGAAAGATGATGGATGGTGTTATTGCTTAAGCGAGTAGGTGTGCTTTATTGATGAGGTGTGATTCTTGTTGTTATGCTTATTTATTTGCTTATTGGTTTGTTTGATTGATTGATTTTGCTTGTTTGACTGATTAGTTATTTGTTTGTGTTTGATTGATTGCCATCAGTTAGGCTGGAAAGCTTTCATGCTTGATGGAGGAGGAGGATGCCCTTAACTCAATTGGCCCTACGGAGATTCACAAGCCATGGGTGACCCTCGTAGGGTGAGTGGTGGCACTCAAGTTCGTTGTGTTGGGTGGTGGGATAGACTGGGCTCCACGCTAAACTCTTTTGGGGTTTGCACCTACTCTTTTGAGTTCACTGATTTCTTTCACTCCCGCATAGACGTACAGATTCACCCTATCCCTAGCTTGGAGGTAATAGACACCTGGTCTGAGCTAGAAGCTTTTGTTGTTGGAAGGAGGGCCAGTCCTTTGAGAGTGTGGAATTACCAGGTGCATGCTCTGTCTCCTCTCCAAGATGTGGTATGGGTAGAGCTACGCCGCCCAACTCTTGCTCTTGGACTGACTTTTGTCTTCGCCTTTTGTCTTCTTGTTTCTTTTATGCCCATGCAGATGTATTTTTTTCTTTAGGCTCACTTGCTCGTCACCCTAGCATTTTATCTCCCTATTGGAGGTGCAGGTTCCTTACGGAGTTCAGACACTTCGTTCGGCTTGGATGAATGGTGGCTCCCTCGCTGCTTGGTCTTCTAAGTAGTGCCAACTAGGGAAGGACGATCCATTCGGCACAGATAAGCTTTCTGATTTTTGTCATTTGGTAGATTTATTGGCATGCAAAATGTTTTTGTTTTTTTTTTACTTTTCCTATTTTTTGGTTTTTTGATTTTTTTGGCTGATTTTGACTTTTGTATTTTTACTGAAGATTTTTTTTATTGACTTTATTATTATTTTTTTATTGTAGGATGTAGAAAGAAGTAACAGAGGAAACACGGGAAAAGGATACAACTTCAGTCCCTACTACTGGGAATTTTGTTGAGACTGCGATTGCCGATAAAACAGTTGGAATTGTTTGTGCTGTTGGGATTGGTAGTAGCTGCAATTGCTGCATCTTGCTGGGGTCTAGGGTATTTGGACTCATTGGGTCAGATTAGTGCATGGCAAATTGGCAAACCTTGGGTTAGGCCTCCTGCAGAGGTATGGGAATAGGAATGATGCATACGAGTGTCGTCAGACAGAGCTGGGAAATGATAGAAGGAGAATCAGAGTTGATGGGATCAGATGAGTTCCTCAGGAAGGAATCGAGTGAGAGGAAATAGACTCCTGAGGTTTCGACATCTTCGAGGCTTGCAAGCTCAAATGAGGCTGGCCACCTCTGCCATGGACGAGACGGAGCATGCAGGCCTCCCCTCTAGCGCTCATGAGTTTGAGGAGAAAAAATGGAAGTTCATGGGTGAAGGGTAGGAGTCTTGATCAATACGAAGTCTCAAGTGGGTCTCATCCACAAGCATAGATCCCAAAGTGCACATACAGGCCCACAAAAGCTAAAGAAGTCACACAACTAGGAAAACCAAGGACACAAACACATTAGGAGAGACCACAACAACAAACACAACATTGATTATCCATTAATGAATGACATCCAAATAATACAATAAATCCCATGGTTTCCCCAACTGAAACTGCGACTGCGAGAAAGTAGGACATTGCAGGAACAGATGTTACAACATGCTATGACTGCGAGAAAGTAGGTCATTGAAGGGGAGGTGCCTTGTTCCTTTAAGGCTATTTGGCACCCCACGTTAGCCGACCAGAGGATGTGTTTCCTTCAGGGGGAGTTAGCCACCACCTAGTGTTGGACTATTTGTTGTTTTGTTGTGCAGGGTAGAGTGTAGTAGTTATCTGCCTTTGATGCGTCCTCCATGGTTGTTGCTACTTGTTGTTTTATTTGTCTGTTGTTGTTTGCCTGTGTGATTGTTTGCTGCCTATTCTTGCTCATATTTGTTGTTTGTCGATTGTCTGTGGTCGTTGTCTGTCATGGGTTAGTCAATGCTGGTGTGAGAGAATGCATGTAGCTCTGTTCTCCTGTTGTCGCATCTAGGTGAAGTGTGAGGCTTTCCAGAAGTATGGTTGTTGTTGTCTTTGTGGTGGGTGTGGAGGATGCTCTGAGTTCCACCCTCCTGTCGTTTCTAGGTAACTTAGTGCGTCCCTAGATGTCTGTTGTTTTCTCTAGGTGACTTGGTGGGTCCGTAGATGTCTATTGTCGTCTCTTGGCAACTCAGTGGGTCCTCAGATATCTGTTGTCGTCTCTGGCCTTAGTGGGTCCCTAATGGTTGTTGTGGTTTCTAGATGACTTGGTGGGTCCCTAGATGGTCGTGTTGTTTCTGGGTGACTAAGTGGATTCCCAGATGTGTGTTATTGTTTTGTGTGACTCTAATGAGTCCCTAAGTTTGTACTGTTTCTTCTAGCTACTTTATTAAGGACAGAGTTATCTATGAGGTTTTGCACATGGAGTCGTGCATTGGTGTCGTGCAGTCGTGTCATGCTTTTTTATTTGGGGGCTTCGTCGAGGAGTGGCATAGCATAGTGTGTTACTTGTTGGGTGTTGTTTGGGGTATCTTGTTTGGATACCCAGTTGGCTTGGTTAGTTGTAGCTCAATTGGCTTGGTGCCATTTGAACGGTGGAGATTTATCTCTCTAGTGTTTTCTTTGGAGTATCCTGTTGGAGATGGCTAGTTGTTTTCTTGTTTACTTGGGGGTCGAATGGCGTGGTGTTGTTTGATTCGGGGAGATCTTCTCCTTGATTTTCTTTTGGGTTTTTGGTTTCTACGACAGAGATAGGGTGAGTCAAGTAGAGTTGGCTACCCGTCTCGTTTGGTGGCACCGCAGGTCGAGTTGTTGGGTGTGATTCCATGTGTTTTCCTTTGATCAGTTGTTGCCTGGCCCTGGTGGACTATTCTTGGGGATTCCATAGGAGTTTCTGCAAGATAGTGACATCATATGTAGGTCAACTAGGGAGGAGGAACAGCTCGTTTTGGTTCAGACACTCTTGCTAGGAGTTGCTTTGGTTTGGAGATCCAATTAAGTTTGACTCCCAAGTAGTCCTTACCATTGGTGGGTTGTTTAACTAGAAACAATAACTCCTATGGCCTTGGACTCTAGATTGTAGGAGCTTTGACGTGAGCTTCACGCTTAATAAGTAGTTTAAGTGTATTCTAGCGGTCTTATGTCTAGACCTACATGGCTACCGCAGCAGCGAGTTATGATGAGTTCCATTAATATCCTTTTATGTTAGGATAAGTTCTTGTTGCAGTGAGGCAACGTGCTATTGTGATTTTTGTCTATTGTGGAAAATCACAAAAGGAGCTATTCAACCCCTAGGATCGTATTGGCCATAGTAGAAGTTGTGCTCTGGATCTAATGGAGTGTCGATCTGGAAAGTTCCTAGAGACAGACAGCACTTGATTAGCTAGTCTGTTGGTGTGCTCTAGATCCATGAAGAGCGTTGCTGTGTTTTAGCAGCCAACTTTTTCTCGTACCTTGGATTGGTGGTGAATTTCTCAAGACGATCAGAGGTGTTACTGAGCACACAGTGTGAAGTTTGGTGGTTGTTGACCAAGTTGAGCATCAGAGCAGTGTAGCAGATGTCGGTGGAAACTGGCTGCACCTGGTCAATCTTGTGTTTTGACTGTCTCTAGAGGTGCTTAGGAGTCTTTATGACTCTGGAAGACACTGTTTTGAAGCCATTGGGTGGAGGTTTTGTACTCGAAAGGGACTTCACCCAAGATTTTGGTGGTGTTTGGAATCAAGGGGAGCTGAGTCCTTGGTGTCACTCTTGACCTAAGTGGGATGAAATGGCTTTCTGAAGTGTAGATTTCTCTTACAGGTTGTGAGTTTTGGACGACACCATTATACTAGTTGGCTGGGGTCATGGATTTGACATCCTAATTTGATGTTCTTGGCATTTCACCTCAAGAATTTTGGGGGCAAAATTCCTTTAAGGGGGGTTAAGATATAATGCGCCAGTTTTGGAAGTCGTGTTTGGTTAGATATTTTAATGAAGTTCTGTATCGTTAACACTGAGCCCCCTACATTTTGTAGGAAATGTAGCTTTCACAGCATTCTATACTTGGATTAGTGGGTTTCTGGCCTTCTTGGTGTTGTGTAGTTGTAGTGTTTTTTTTTTTGCAAAGCAAAAGGAGGGCAAGCCCTCAAGTGTGATTGTGTAATCAAAACCATGTACAAGTTACATATTGACACAAGTAAATGGCAACATCAAACAGACCCCCAAGGCTCCAACAAAATGAAAGTGCACTCCACAAACATAGACCGGGCCAAAGAACACAAGCCACAAGCCACAGCCCGGCCCAACCAAAACTAAGCCCAAATGTAGTGGAAATTAGGCGCAGAGATCGCAAGCTTCAGAATGCTCACAACATGGGCCCACAGGACACCCGACGGTTTGATCTGGAATGATTCATCAAAAGAACGGCCGTTCCGCTCGGCCCAAAGGTAGTAGACAGTAGCAGCCATTGTTTGGAGTTTAGTCTTACGTTGATTAACCGACGAGATTATGCAACCCATTAGGAGAGAGGCAGGATTAGTGGCCTACGGGAGGGAGAAAGACACCTTCGTTGCATGATAAACAAAAGCAGAGAAGGGGCAATCGAAGAAAAGATGTGGCTGATCCTCATACTCGAACTTACACAGCACACACTTGGAAACAATAGCCAGCCCAAAACGACGGAGGCGATCCGGAGTCTTAAGCCTTCCCTGCATGGCCAGCCAAACAATAAACGCATGCCTCGAAATGTGGCCAGGAAACCAAACAGCAGAAGTCCAGGAACATTTGTCGAAGCGATCCCTGATGGCCTCCCAGGCCGAAGTAGAGGAGAACCCACATTCCTGATTGGGAATCCAGCAACCCGTCGGTTGCTCGATCAGCATTGTTGCGAGGCTTCGAACAGTGAGGATGCTGCTCCAAGCCCAGGATGACCGACGCGAGGTAGGCACAGACCAGATATCAAAGTGGTGCAAGTTTTTACAGTGAACCCATGCATCCCAGAGATCATTTGAGGCATTAGCAAGCCACCAGAACCTCTTAAGCATTGCAACATTGTTCAGGTCGTGAGTCCTCCGTAAGCCCAACCCACCTTTATCAAGAGGTTTGCAGCATGCAGCCCAGGAGACCTTAGGCAACCCCCTATCCTTCTAGAGGAAGTGGAGTGCCACACGTTCGAGATCTAGGAGGGTAGAAGTGGGGAGCCTGAAGATCGCCATCTAGTGCAGGGGAATCGCCAAGAGAACCTCCCGGATAAGCAAGCACCTGCCAGCATAACTGAGGTGGGAGGAGCACCACCCCGCGAGCCGACGACTGAATTTGTCGATCAGTGGTCTGCAAATACTCGCAGAAAGGTGCTTTGACGTCAGGGGGAGCTCAAGATACGTTGTAGGGAAGGAGCCAAGAGAAACACCAAGGATATCCAGGATACAATCAGAACTCATACGCGAGCCACCAAGGAACACCACGCTCTTCGCTAGATTGATGTAAAGACCAGAGTAGCTGGCAAATTGGTCAAGCACATTGCGAATGCCAGAAGCAGAGCGTGCATCTCCCCGAGCACAGATAAAGAGGTCGTCCGCAAAGAGGATGTGGGAGATAGCCCGCTGACCACATCGCAAGGGAGAGATATCCTGGTTCTGGATAGCGACACGGAACATACAAGAGAGGCCCTCCATCGCGATGATAAAGAGGTATGGGGCAATCGGTCCCCCTGGCGCAGGCCATTTGCGTTTACGAATGGTTTGGACAGTCTGCCATTGATATTCACCTGCATGGTTGATCGAAGCATAGATTGGATTAGTCCACACCAGTGAGAGCCAAACCCCATCTAGTGGAGCACCCCAAGGAGGAAAGACTAGTCGAGGGTGTCAAAAGCCTTCCGGAGGTCCAGGAGAGCAACCATCTTAGGGGAATCCTTGTCGAGGTGGAACCCACTAACGATCTCATGGCCCATTAGGAAGGCGTCCGACAGCGAGCGACCCTTAATAAACGCTTGTTGGGCCGGGTCGATGAGGCCATGGAGAAGCGTCTTCAGCTGTCGCACAAGCAGCCGAGAGAGGACACGGTAGAGGACGTTACACAAGGCATTGGTCGGAAGTCATTAAGGGAGTCAAGGGCAGCCACCTTGGGAATGAGCTTGAGGGAGGTGCGATTGACAGACCAGAGCAGCTTACCAGATCGGATGAAGTCGTTGACAACGCTTAGCAGGTCGCACTTGATGATATCCCATGCCGCCTTGAAGAACTGGGTATTGAAGCCATCCAGACCCAGCACATTATTCCCACTCGTAGACCAAATGGTGGACCTACGCTCCTCTAAGCTGGACTTAGAGATCAAAAACACATTATCCTCGTCGGAGATAGAAGGCAGGGGCATTTTCGGGAGCGCGGCACGCGTAGCCGGCGAAGCCAGGAGATCAACAAAGAAGTACCACACCTCAGCAAGGATCGCCCCGGGCTCAGTGTTGTAGTGTTATGCCATCCCTCGTGGAAGTTTTGAGGGTTGCTCTTAGCTGTGGTGGTTCTCTAGCAAGCTCTGGTGGCGAAACTTGGTTTACACGAGTCATGTAGATGTGGAAGGTCGCGTGATTTGGTTTCATACTATGGTTTCCTTCCTTTCTTTCTTTCCTTTCCTTCTTTCATTCCTTTCCTTTCTTTCTCTTTCTCTAGGCCCCACTCCTTCCTCCCCCTTCTTCTTCTTCTTCTTCTCCTTCTTTTGCATAGCGTGAGAGGGAGTGAGAGGGAGATGAGGGAGAGACAGGTGAGAGGGTTGAGAGAGAGAGAGAGGGAGATGGCCGGAGGAGGAGCCCACTATTGTCGTCGCACTGTCGCCATCACGTGGGAGAGGAGGAGCTCGTGACCAGAGGAGCAGGTTGTAACGCCCCGATCTCGGGCACGCTACCAAAACACAGTATCAAGCATAATTACACTAATTATAGAAACATTAAATAACTGTAACTAAGGCTCACCTTCAGGATTACAATGCGTGGCTAGAAGCTCCAACTCCTACACCGGAACTCGGCTGCACGCGGTCTGCACCTGAAAACCAAATAAGCACGCGTAAGTGACATCTAAGTTACCCAATACGCGCCCTAAATATACAAGCCACAAAATCTCGGTAAAACCACAAAAACTCATTTCTTTTATTTTTTTCAAAAATTGGTTTTCTTTTTGAAAATCCTTTTTTCTGTTTTTGGGAATCATTTGGGAATTCAATCCCAGTTCCATGCTCTTTTCAAAAGCCATGTTTCTTTTATTTTCTCAAAATGTTTGGAAACTCATTCCAAAACCACATTCTCTTTGAAAACACACTTTTGAATTTTCTTTCAAAACCTTTGGAATTCATTTTCCAAAACATATCTTTTCAATACTTGGGATTTCTTCCCAAAATCACAATTTTCAAATTCACATTTCTGACCAGATCCAGCCTAAAACACAATGTCTCACGGGCTCAAAACCAAATCATAAATACAGGCTGGCATCTGGTAAAACATCATCACTATTTCACTTCATGATTTTAGGACTATTTCATCAGTCCAATCCTGACCAAATCACATTTCTTTTCTTTATTCATTTCCACTTTCTTTACTGTTGTTACCTTGATCAGGGGTAGCCAAGCGTACAAGCAGTAGGTGAGGACCTCCATTCCCTACCTTCCTGCACTGTCGCGGTGAAATTCCCCTTGCGGGATGTCATCACCCTGGCCAACCAGCCTCAATTCATTGCTCATATGTGCACGGGGATACGTCTCTGTTTGACGCCCTGTCGGTGACCCGAACAACTAGGTCCAATGACCCAGGCTCAGCCTACACTATCGATGACCCGAACAACTAGGCTCAAAAACCTAGGCTTAGCCTACACCGTCACGAGCTCAGTGACCCGAACAACTAGGTACAATGACCCAGGCTCAGCCTACGTCGTCGGAGACCCAAACAACTAGGTATAAAAACCCAGGCTCAGCCTACACCGTCTCAAGCTCGACAACCACATTATTAGTGTTCTGTTTCAAAATTCTTTAAACTTTCTTTTCAAACCATTTTCCATTTCATTCTTTTCGTTGCAGGACTCTATCTCCTTGCAACACTTGACCCTCCACTGGGGGTCCCAACTCAAGTCATGAAAACCATTCTTAAAATCATAAATTGGGTTTCATGCCCAAAACCACACAAAATCATCATTTTCATTCATTTATGGGATTAAAACCCAAAATCACGTCCAAATCTATTTATTTGGGTTCCACATTCCTCCATGTCATTACACGGGGGAAACATCATTAACACATACTCAACATACCATTAAAACCATTTATCCTTCATTTAAATCCATATTTATGCATACCAGGTTTAGGGCAAAAATGGTAGACCGAATCTCCAGATCGGTATACCGAAGATCCTTGGTTTGGTATACCGAAAACCCCTGAATCGATCGATCGGGTGTTTTTGGTTTTCCGATATCAGTTATCTGGCTAAATCTGCTAGGATTTCGGCATACCAATTTCCTCATAGATAGGGCACACCCCTGTTTCAGGTGACGAAATTCGCCCCAAGTGGGAGTCCCGATCGGACCCCCCAAACATACATCAAAAATTTCCATAAAATCATAGGGCGTAGACCCTTGAGTCTACTTTAAAACCCCCTTAAACCATTCGTGATTCCATCCACCACACAGTTCACACGAAAATCATAAGGGGAAGGGGCTCAAGAACGGCTACTATAGCCTTCAACCCCAAAATTGCATTTTCCCCACAAATATCAATCCTAATCGCATGATATCTATATTCTCATGCTATATAACACATTCTCATGCATTTCATGATTTTTTTCCCACAATTTTCATGCATTTTACTTCATTATCTTCCAAGGAAGCAATAACGAGAGAAGGGAGGGATCACATACTCTCCGGTGGCCTATGTGACTCCAACGAGTTCACCACACCCTGACGTCGCCTCGGAGAAGCTCCGGTGAACCTCGGCCCCCGATGGAAGCACCCACATGCAGACCATCCTCCTCCCAGCTCGCGCGCCCCTGCTCTCTCTTCTCTTTCGTTCCTTTCTCGCCATGATCTCCCTCTGTCGGCTCCTGCCTCCCTCTCGTTAACTCCGCCACCACTCGCTTGGTGTCGGCCATCCATCCCGTCAAAAGGGACGGGGAGGCAGGGGCCTTCGTCGCTGGTGGCACGGGTGTGGAAGAAGAGGAAGAAGAAGACGGAAAAAGGGTGGAAGGGCATGGCTCGTGAGAGAAAAAAAAAAAGGAAGGAGAAAAAGGAGAGAAAATGAAGAAAAGACAGGCACGCAAACTGAGGCGACTGTCCATCCTCAAATCGGACTCCACATTAGTCCCAAATCACAATCACGTACACAGAAAGCCAACCACAAGCTCACACATCCAGAAACAACAGATTATCCATTAAAAAATCATTTAAGCAATATAACAATTAATTACATGGTTTACAATTAAAATGGATAATCAGGCCCAGATGTTACATAGGTGCACTGTTTGCCTCGTGCCGTCGCGTCTTCAATGCTAGGTACACACCCATAATTTCTCTTTAGTTTCCAATTTGTTTTCCTAGGTGCATGGTAGTGTGCTCATGATTGTAGTAATTTTTTAGGAATTTATTGAGCATTTGTGGGCCATTTATAGTCATATTTATGGTCTAGGATGAGTAGTGCTCCTGTGTGGTTTTCTTGCGATTTCTTGTGCCTCAGGCAATGGATCGCTATGATTCTTATTTCGATTAGAAGATTTCGTCGAGATCTTCATTTTGTTATATTGCTTGTGTAGTTTGGTTTGGTGGTTTACAGGTTTGGATTTTGGGTCCCAAATTGGGTGTCCTGTACCGAATCAATTTGGTATGTTGATTTTGTATCAGTTTGCCCTAGCCCCTGCTTGTTCGGTCGACCGAAGGATTTCGGTCTGCCAAACCAAGCCTGAACTTTGTACTTAGGTGTTTAATGTTTTGATTAATATATATATATATATACACATATATATATATATGTATTAATCTTGGGAAGATAATTATGAACATAAATAGTTAGAATAATCATTAGAATAACTTAGGATTTGCCTAAAATAAATTAGTAAGTTTCCACCTAGGGTGTGGTTAGATTAAAAGATTATATGATTTAGATATTAAGTCTTCCCCTAATGGTTAGTTTAGACTTAGGGACCATGATGGTGCCCGTAAGTGTAGAGTTTGGCTTGATTTGTGTGTGGTGTACTAAAATGAGGAATTCAGTGACACGGTTCTTGGTGTTTGATGTCTATCTGGCTGTGCCCCCGAGGAACTCAAGTTAGTAGGCATCTTACACTCTAGCTTCAAAACTTTGTGTTTTGGGCATTGTTTGTGGTGTGATCAAAATACCTAAGTGACTGACCAGTCTTAGGGAGGAGAAGTGCTTCTAAGATTGCGAGTTGTTTGCTTAAGGTGAGGCTCATGTGTAGTGCGGCTTCTCTTGGGTGGTCTTTATCCCTAAGTGGTGTTGTTGTTGCTGCGTTGAGAGTTTTTCTTAGGTTGTTGTCGTGGATTGAGCGAGGCGCTCTAGAACTTAGACACCCCCAAGGTGTGGTTTTTCTGAACCTAACAGAGGAGCTATTAAGGCTATGTTTTGGATTGTGGTTTTCTGGTTTAGTTTGGTGTCGATTATGGGCATAGTGTTTTGTGATATTTTTGAAAGGATATTTAATGGTTTTCGAAATGATTTTCTAAAAAGTTTTGGAAAGAGAAATGCATATATTTGCAAATGATTTTGAGAAAGGATTTCTGGGGACCAAGAGATCATTGCTCTCAGCCAGCTTCCAAGGATGAGTGATACCTCTAGAGTTGTGAGTTGTTTGCTTAAGGTGAGGTTTGAGTATTTTGTGTTTTTGTGGGACCTAGAGACCGATGCTTTTGGTTGACCTTCCGAGATAGATGTTTCCCCTAGGGTCGTGAACTACTAGCTAGATTGAGTGATAGTGACTTGGGGGTCGTTATATGACTACTTGTGGCCAAAGTGGATTGCTTGGCACTTGACAACATGACTTAGTGTGGCTGTGTTTTTGGCCGATAGTGCTAGGGCTTGCTATACGGATGGTTTCTCGTATGCTTGTGACTTCAAAAGAAAATACAAACTTTTTTGAGAATGAGATTTGTGGTTTTGTTTGGTAGGGCCCTGTTTATGAGACTTGGTGGATTTGGTGAAAATGTTTTCAAAATGATTTAAAAGAGAAAACTTGATTTTGTTTTCCGGGTTTTGTTTTGTAGGATGTGTACGTGTGTTTTTGTGTGATTTTTAGGTCACAAGTACAGGTCAGCAACAATTGGTGAGTCTAGTGCATATAGTCGAAGTCTCGTAGTAAAACACATAGGTTCCTAATTATTTGATGCTTTTAAGTTAGCCTTTAATTTCCTGTAATTTAGTATTTAATTATTGTTGAAATTATTTAGACTAACGTATTTATGTTGGTAGTGATGCAGGTCGTTACAACTTTGTTGCTATTAAGTCTTCTATATCAAATTTTTTTTAGTAGTCATTGGTTCAACTTGGTGTTCTTTTTCGTTTTAGATATTACAACAAGTATATCAACCACATAAAATCACAAAATTATATAGTACTTATCAAATTCTTTGAAACAGTAACAATGATTCATGACACAAGTTTTGTGAAACAATTGTATACAAGATTCTATATTTGTGCCTTGTGCTACGCTTGTTGCACAATATCCACTCCATCCAATTGGCTAACAGAGAACAAGTTTTTTTAAGGATTAGAATGTAAATAAATGGGGAGAAGGACAAAGACGACACTAATAATGATAAGGAGAAAAGGGACAATGAATGACGATGGAGGAGAGTGACAATGAAAAGATATTGACGATAAATAGGGACAACGATAACAATAATAACATTGACAAAGAGAGACAATGAAAAATGAGGAGGAGAAAGAGGAAGAAGAAGACAACGATGGAGGAAAAGGATGAGATTGGCAGATGAGGACAACAACGATGGAGGAGCCGACACTAGGAGACAACAATGATGGTGGAGGACAAGGATATCGATGAGAGACAACAATAATGGTGAAGCTTGTTGAAGATGAGAGGGGAAGTTGACAACAACGATGGAGGACGCTAACGACAATGGAGGATGACAACATGAAGGAAGGAAGAGGGTGACTACGAAGGCATTGGAGGAGGACAATGACATTGGTAGATGAAAAGGAGGATGAGAACAGTGGTGGAGGAGAATGAAGATGATGTTATTGTTTTAGAAAAGAAGGAATATAGAGGTTAAAGTGAGGAGTGGTTGGCTTGATATCATGAGGAAGAAGAAGGGTATATTCATAAAAAAAACCCCTAATGATATCATCAAGTGTACTAAGGTGGTATAGTTAGATGTATGCTAGAAATTTATACAATTAATTAATTATAAATATCAAATAATAATTTTACTTCATGTAATTACATTAAGTTTTACTTCTTAGTAGAGGAGTTATTAGATAGCGACTAATCTTACTTAAGTTAAATAAGATCCATTTAGTTTTTCAATAATTTTTTTGTATTTCATTCATAGACTACTACAAAAATAATTTCAATATTATTCAAAAATAACTTTGGTATTATTCAAAAATAATTTAATAAACTATTTTTTAGGAAATTATAGAAAATACAACTTTAAAAAATACATTGACCTCATTTAATTAAGAAAAGTTGGACCTCATTTGATAATTTGTCATTTCATATAATAACAAAATAAATATTTAAATATATTCTTGTGAAATGGCTGTATTATTAGTGCAATGGTTAAGGTTTTTGTTGCAGGAAAAAAAGGTCATATCTTCAAACCACATGTCCAACCTTTTTTATAGAATAATAAAATTTTTAAAAATTTAGACATCAATATATTTCCACAATTATAGCATTATCCAAATTTATATTCAAAATTCTCGAAATCAATATTTGTATTCTTAACTATATTCGTTTGAGTATAGATCCAAATCTGTTTCGATCATAAGTCGTATTGCATCTCTAATGAACAGAGTAGGAAAAATTATCATAAATACAATACCATTTTTTGTGAGGAGTTCAGAAGTGAGGACGCTATATCTCAATTTTATTTACTTTCAAGGATATCTGTTGTCAAAAATCATATATAATAAGGTGTAGTATGCTAAAGCATGAAAATAGAAAATAATAAATGTAAAGGAGGCCTTTTTTTCTTTCCCCGGAGATGAAAGGTTGGCAAAGTCCCCACTAATATTAAGACCCAAATTTGTTTCCTATTCGTCTGCGTCTTGGCAATTAAGAAACCCAACTCAGGTAAACAGAATTGGAGAAATTACGACCAAAGACTGCCCGAGGAAGTTCCTCTGCATGCTACCTGGATATTTTCTCGTGTGACTTCTGAATCAGGATTATGCCATCGACCACTCCCGGGCCGGAGAGGTTGATTACCGAAAGAGTAGTAAGTTCCGAAGAGTTGACGCAGCCGAATGGAATTGGAGGCCCTTCGCCGCGGGCAGAAGTCTCTTCATCTGACAAACCTGACACCATCTGCACTCGTCATCACGTCTGCCACTCCATATAGTTGCGAAACTGAATGCACTAGAAAGCGTATTTTACATAATTTGTCAAAAAAGATTCGCCGTAGACCCTTTTTTTTTTCTGTTCCAGTTCCAGATTGTAACTCAAGATCCAACGGGACATGATCTGTGTAGTTAATTTCTTTACGCTTAAAACGGCTCATTGTTTTTCAATGGGAGAGTAAACGGATACAAGATAACAATTCCATATCTTTGTTCATTACAGTTTATAATAGAAATGGATTATTTGTATTGTTTTGAGGAGATATAAATGCAGATATCGATATTATTTTTCAGTTTTCAATGACATTTATACATATATGATCATCCTTTGTTTTTTTTTGTTATCGGTTTAAAGAAGGGGAGGGAGTGTGACGAGTTTATACCATCTTTCAGTCACTAAGAAATATTTCTGCATGTTTTAGGATTCAAATCCAAGACCTGTGACGAATTTAAAGTTCTCCCAACCATTATGATAACGAGACATTATCTATGATCATCCTTTGTTGATAACTGTATCATTCGTTATCATATTATACAAATATATTTTCCTGTATACATATCCATCCTTTAAATATCCATATGTTGTATTCTTTATATTCATGTTAGTTCTGAATCCCCATTTAAAAATATGTGGATACGGAACACCTATGTACGTACATATATGATCCACTTGCACTCGGATTGGTCATCAAAAGTAATGCACGTAGGATAATTTTGATAATTTCTATTGCATGTAAGATTGAGCTTTGTTGAGATTTGACTTGAAACAACCTAAGTTACCTAAATAGAGATTTTGCGAATGTTCGAAACAGATGTCAGTCTGCAATGATAGGATTTGAACAGACGTCCATTGATGGTTGTACCAGGAGAGAAACGGACTCCATTTCGAACGTATGCTGGACTTATTGTTTGAATCAGGGGTTGAGTAGACATTTGTTGCGGGGAAGTTTATTTTAAACGAACTTATTTTAGCTCACATATATATACATATTTGTGTTGAGATTTCAAGTGAGAGTTGTTTTTTCAACTTTTGAGTCTTTGGTGCCCGTGGTTCTTTAGGGTGAGAGTTTTTATTTTTCTTCTCTATCAATCACTTCATCTTATACTCATCCTGATTCATAGTGTAAGCTTTTTCTCTGCTTTGAAGACGTAGACCATTTAATTGAAATTTATAAATCATTATATTTGTGTGTATGTTTTGTTTTGTTCTGATTTTTTCTATTGTCCTTTTGTCAATAATTTGATTCTTGTTCGAGGAGTCTTAAAGGCATAGAAGAGAAAGGATAATACGCTAGAATCAATGACTAAAGATGAGAAAAAAGAGATGGATGAGAAAGCCTTGACGAGTATTCAACTTTACTTGTTAAACGAGGTTTTCCAGTAAGTCATGCACGAGATGACCATGGCAAGTCTTTGACTGAAACTAAAATCTCTTTACATAACTAATTAAGATCATTGTGAATCGATTACATTTGAAGCATTGGTTCTTTACACTTCGTATAGCTAAGGTACATCTTTTAAATCACACCTTGATGATTTCAATTTGGTCATTATGGACTTCAAAAATATGGATGTAAAGATTGAAGATGAAGATCATGTTCTTTTATTGCTATGTTTGTTACTACCCTCTCACAAGTATTTGAGGGAAACTCTTATATATGCTAGAGAGAAAATATCAATGAATGATATTAAGTTATCTCTATTCTTGAAATATTTGATGAATAGGAAGTTGATAAATTCCAATGCCAATGATGGGAAGACGAAGCATTGAACGTTAGGAGAAGAAATATGGAATGAAATTTAGCAAATAAATCAAAAGATAAAAGAGCAAAATCCAAGGAAAAGGGCAACAAATTTTGTAACTACTATAAGAAAAAAGGCACATTATAGATGATTGTTGGAATGTAACGCTCCGATCCCGGACACGCTACAAAATCACAGTATCCCAAGCATAATTACATTAATTACAGAAACAAATATAACTGTAACCAAAGCTCACCTTCAGGATCACAAAGTGCGGCTAGAAGCTCCTATTCCTGCACCGGAACCCGGTTGCACGCGGTCTGCACCTGAAAACCAAATAGCACGCGTGAATGACATCTAAGTCACCCAGTACGTGCCCCAAAACACACAATCACAAACAAACTCGGCAAAATCAAAAGAAACTCGTTTCTTATCATTTTGCAAAAAAACTTGGTTTTCTCCTTTGAAAATCATCCTTTCTTTTATTAAACAATCACTTGAGAATTCAATCCCAAAACCATATTCTTTTTCTTACAAAACATTCCTTTCAAAAATCTTTTGGAATTCTTTTTTTATTTTCCAAAACAATTCCATTTTCAATATTGAAGATTTCTTCCCAAAACATACTTTTCAAATACACATTTTGACCAGACCAGCCTAAAACACAATGCCCCATTGGACTCAAAACCAAATCATAAACATTGGTTGGCAACTGGTTAAAACATCATCATTTCTTTCCAGGATTTTAGGACCACTTCATCAGTCCAAATCCTGACCAAAACACATTTCTCTTTCTTTATTCATTCCACTTTTCTTTACTGTTGTTACCTTGATTAGGGGTAACCTGGCACATAAGTGGTAGTTGAGGACAGCCTTCCCCTACCTTCCTGCACTGCCACGATGAGATTCCCCGTGTGGGATGTCACCGCCCTGGCTAACCAGCCTCAATTTCATTTTCACAAGTACACGGGGATACGTCTCTGTCTGACGCCCCAGTCGGTGACTCGAACAACTAGGTCCAATGACCCAGGCTCAGCCTACACCGCTACGAGCTCGGTGACCTAAACAATTAGGTACAACTACCCAGGCTCAGCCTACACCGGCGGTGACCCGAACAATTAGGCTCAAAGGTCTAGACTCAGCCTACACCGCTACGAGCTCGGTGACCCGAACAACTAGGCTCAAAGGCCTAGGCTCAGACTACACCGGCTCAAGCTCGGAAACCACAGTCTTGTTCATAACACATTATTAGTGTTCCATTTCAAAACTCTTTCCAATTTTTCAAATACCATTTTTTTCATTTCATTCTTTCCATTGCAGGACTCTGTTTCCTTGCAACACTTGACCCTCCACTGGGGTCCCAACTCAAGCCATCAAAATCATAAATTGGGTCTCA